>QFDD01009838.1:0-10949 GCA_006871305.1 Vachellia collinsii
TATCATTTCAAGGTAACATATCTAATGTTAAATTTTACTTCAATATTTATGGAAAACCATCTTTTCCTGCCTCTGGAGCAATAGGAAAGGTTGCTGCCATGTGACCTTCTGGTCACCGGTTCAAGTTCTAAAAACAACCTCTCAACTTGTAAGATTAAGGCTGCATATATCCATCCCTCTCTTAACCTCACTTGGTGGGAATCTTATGCTATGAGCCACCCTTTTTTATTTATGGCAAACCATCTTTTGCTGTTACTGGGCAAACTTTCTCCACCTGATATTTTGTATAGAGATTGCACAAATTTTTCTTGAATACAATTTCAGTTTTGGCTGCTAGGAATATATGAGAGGCTTCATTTGATTCATTCTTCAAACTGGTTGTTTTGTGAAGCAATGTTCCTCTTTATTTGATTATTTCGTGTCCCTTTTCTGCCAGTTTGCACTCTGAATATTGCCATCTTCTGTCCTATGTTTTAATAATGAACTTCTTTACAGCCTTTTGAAACTCAAATTGACAGTGACAATGAATGATGCGGATCCATAACCCTCCCTCCCATTAACAACATCCATTTACAATCCCCAGGATTCACCAGTTAGGGAACAAACTGATAATGTGTTTTTTTTCTTGTAACTCTTGTGAAAGAATTGAGGTAGAAAATGGTGGTTCAAAACAGGGACACGTATAAAGAAGGCTTGGATGCACCGATCAGGAGGGTGGATGGTATAGTATGAATCCTCTGAAAATAAATGGAGGAAGATTAAAGAGAAAATTCAATGAAGTGATTGAGCATGATCTATTGATTAAATTTTTTTTCCAAAGATTTGGTCGGTACATATAGCCTGGTAGAATAAAGCTTGTTGTTATTGGTGTAAATTTAGTTAACCTCATGGTTCTCCATTTAGCTTTTACTGGGTTGTCTAATCTTGACAAAAGTGCCCCTAGGACGGGCTTAAATAAATAGGGCCTATGCATTGTGTTTGAAAGCAAGTAGGAAAAGGAATTTCCCTTTCTCAAGTTGAGAGTGTTCGAGAGCCTATGCCATGCTGCTGCAATTTTTTTTTTTTTTAAAGTTGAAAAATGGTTCCTCTGGTCAGCTCAGTATGGATGTTATAAGGAGTCATTGATTTAACCATACATGTCTATTCTATTATGGGGTAATAAGAGCAAGTTGATTTTTATTGGAGCAATTAAGAAGGTTAAATACATTAATTTAAAGAGTTTATATTTATCATTTTTTTTCTAAACTAATTTACCTGACTTGTAAATTGATATAGAATCCAATAATATGCAAATAAATACTTTTAAGATAATGTATTTAACTTCTTTAATCTCCTCAACAGAAGTTAACAAGCTCTTATATTAAGGATTAACGTAGTATTTTATTGAATGTAAAAAAGTGCATTATTGTGCAAATAATGGTTGAATCAAGAGAATGGAACTTGATTCTTCTTAAATAAAATTAAATGTTCAAACCTTTTGAATAAAAAAAAATTATATTGAGTTGCTACTGATAATTAGGCATAATTTTACCCAAAAAAACTATATTGAGCTAATACTAATAATTGAGCTTAATATTACTATAATATCTTGAAGCAACCTGAGCAGGGCGGGATCCTGACCATTTCAATATATTGGATCATGGTCTAATATTAATACTTAAGGGTTCAATTAAGTAAATCAAATCTTTTGGATTCCAAAGTAATCATCTAATCTAATTACTTTTATTAGGAGAATACATGTACTTTAACCAAAAAATAATAATAATCTAATGTGAGATAATGAATTGATGAGGTTGGGATAGATAAATGGTGGTTCTTTACAATTTAATAAATTAATATTTAAATTTTCAGTTAAAAAAGGTATTTACATTTGTTTGATTAGAAATTTCTTAATGTTGTTGAAAGATCAGAATGTTTTCTCCAGATAAAAGGAAAAAAAATTAAAGATGGGTAAAAGTATATAACTTTGATTAATAATTTGGATTAATTAATGAAAAATTACCATTATTTTATGAATTAAAAAAGTGAAACATTTTAATGAAGCAAGAAATATCAAAATTATTACAAAAAATTTCCCTCACTTTACAAATTAAAATTGAAGGTAAGCTAAAGTATATAATTTTGATTCATATTTTAAATTAACTAATAAATTTTTTTTTTCCGGTGATCTTATGAATTAAAAAAGTGAAACATTTTAGTAAAACTAGAAAGATTAATTTTAAAGGGAACAGAAAATAGCTTTGCTCTGAGGTTTTGCTCTCTCTTGGATTTCGTGCTCGCATAGAACTCTGGATGGGTGAATCTTGCTGCCGTAAAATACCACCGGATAGAATTCCAGAACCGGGGCTTCCGATTGTCAAGCCTAAGAAATCGAAAAAAGAGGCTGTTGAGGATGCTCTTATGTTTGATAAAATGGTGGACGCAGAGGAGTATTCTGAAAGTGAAACAGAGGGTAAGGATAAGGAAACAAAGAAGGGAAATAAACCCACAAGTGGTTCATCGTCATACAAGGATTCACTACTGGGTTTCAAGGGCGCTGATTATAACGGAATAAATAATGGTGGGGGAGGTACTGAATCTGACCCACTCTTGTCGGATCTTCTAGACAAGACCTGGCCTTTGCCTGTTCCGACTGAAGATATGAAGAGATTAATGTCTATATACCCGGTAGTGCCTGAAACAGAGGAATTTAATGAGAACTGCCACCCATGGAATAATGCTTTGATTATTACTATTTTGGGAGCAAGATTTAATGTATATAAGCTGAAGGAACGACTTAGCAGACTCTGGGGATTCAGCGATTATGAGTTGATCGATATCCCAAACAATTACTACCTGATTAAGTTCCGGAAATCTGACGATAGCTGGGGAGTCAAATACAAGAGAATACTTTTTGAATGCCCATGGATTGTGGCTCAACACATTGTACTGGTGCAACGGTGGTCTCCATATATTGACCCTTTTCATAGTCCCCTTGGACGAGTGGCTATATGGGTAAGAATCCTACACATTCCTATACACTGTTATTCGAAAAAATACATATGGAGACTTGGTGACACGATAGGAAAGACCCTCAAGGTGGATCTCCATACTTTATCAACAATGGAGGATAATAATGTCAGAGTTGAACGAGGGAGATTTGCCCGTATCTGTGTGGAAATTGATCTACAGAAAAAGTTGGTTCCACGAGTCATCTGCTCATCTGCTTTGTTTAATGTGGAATATGAGGGTCTTGGCTTAATATGCTTTGCATGTGGTAGATATGGGCATAGAAGGGAAGCTTGTCCATGGAAATCAGCCTCAGGTGAGACAACTACGGCCACCGCTAATACAGGTCTAGCTCCAAGTATGTCGCCGGAAAAATCCTTGCCGACGGAGGAAGAAAAATTTGGCCCTTGGATGTTTGTCAAAGAGTCAACACGGACACGGCCCCCAAGGACAACTCAGAATAGTACAACAGCAGTACAGAAGGAGTATGGGATGAAGGCAGGGAGAAAAGATACTCAAATGTCCCATCCATCTAAATACGCTGCAATTGCCGACCTAGGAGAGGATATAGAAGAAGGTCCTGAGAAGTCAACTGAAGTACTGAAAATGAAAAGGGGAAACAGCTCAACTGGAGGGAATAATAGCATTGTGATATATGATGAAGGCTTAGCCAATCAGGATAAGGTGGGCTCATCTCACTTGGTCAGGGGGAAAACCAAAGACTTTGATGAGAAAAAAATAAGCAGAATCAAGGTGGACCAAGAAAAGAGAATGTCAAGCCCAATCTTGTTATGGGCCGTGTTAAGGCCCAAGTGGCTGGGTTTGAAAAGGATGATATTGAAGGGAAAAAACAAATGACAAACTTGAGGAATGGGACCAAGAAAGGGGCCCAACGAGTTCACTTTGTGGTGAGTGGCAATCAAAATAATACGGAGCCCACAATTCTTGCCACACCATCAAATCTGCCAGGGCCACAAAAACCAGCACAGTTAACGGATGGAAGGCACACTGAATCACTTGAGGCTCGGGGACAAAAGAATGGGGGGTCAGAGGGAGATCACTTGGAACTCTCAATGAATGTTTTAAGGAAGGAGAAGGAGGATCGTTATCTCAAACCCAGGGAAGAGGCAATGGGAAGCCCTGATGAGGGACATATGGTTAGATTGGGAAATCAAAGCAAAGGGATACTGCCGGACAAGTAAGGTTTTCTTTCTGTGTCCTATTTTTCCAGTCCTTTTAATAATTATTGCCTGTTGGAATTGTCGTGGAGCGGGGAGTAAATCGTTTCCACGTATTTTAAAGGATGTAGTGCATAAATATGCTATTAATGTGTTGTGTTTAATTGAAACAAGAATTAGTGGAGAGAAAGCTGAAAAATCTATGCGTCGTTTCGGGTTTTCTAATTGGATCCATGTCGAAGCTTCTGGATTTGCTGGTGGGATCTGCGTACTTTGGAATGGGAATGAATCTTCTATTGAATACATTTCTTCTACTACCCAAATGTTACATTGCAAAGTTACTGATAAGGCTTTGGGAGACTCTTATTTTACTACCTTTGTGTACGGGGATACCAGCTCTTAAAAGAGAACCAATCTATGGGCATCTTTGAAGAATATAGCATCTTCAATGTATGGTCCTTGGATGATTTTAGGTGACTTCAATGCTTTCCTTGAAAATACTGATAAAATAGGGGGAGCTCCACCAAATAATCAATCAATGTGGCAATTTCGTGATTGCATTAACTCATGTGGGCTGATAGAAACCCCTGTGGTGGGTGATAAATTTACTTGGGAACGAGAAGACATATGTGAGAGGCTTGACTGGGTGTTCTATAACTTCGAGTGGGACCTGGCTCATCCTCTTTCCAAAACTTTCCACAATCTACGTTTCAAATCAGATCATCGGGTTATTGTTGTCTCAGATTCAAATGGTTCGGGGGATCGGGGTATGAATAAGGTTTTCAAATATCAAGCAGCATGGTCTCTTGAACCGGACTTCAGGAACATTGTGAAGAGTTCATGGGAGAACAATAGATGGCTAGAAGGAAGGAATTCTTTTGAATCAAATGTTGTTACCTGGAATAATAAAGTGGTGGGTAATATTCCAAGGAAAAAGCGTGAGCTGGTTAGAAGGCTTGAAGGGATTGATAGAGCCAAGCAAAGGCAACCTCATGGTGGTTTATATAAGTTGGAAAACCTCCTGTGGACGAAGTATAATAAACTGTGCAACCAGGAGGAACTGATATGGTACCAGAAAGCTAGATGTAAATGGCTTCAATTTGGGGACAAAAATTCTAGTTTCTTCCATGCTTCAACACGAATCCAGCAAAAAAGGAAAAAGATTGAAGCACTTGAAGATGACAGTGGTAACTGGATTTTTGACCCAGTGGAGTTACAACAAATGGCACATGACTTTTTTAAGGAACTGTACTCCATGGACCCCTCTGTGTCCCCCATTCAGGAATGGCCTGTGAATTTTCCTACTTTGAATACAGGGCAGCTATCCTTTGTTCAGAGACGGGTGACTGAAATAGAAATAAAAAACGCTGCCTTTGAAATGGGTGCTTTCAAAGCACCAGGACCTGATGGCTTACATGCCCACTTCTTTCAATCCCATTGGGAGGAGATAGGGCATAAAGTAGTACAATTGGTTTATGAGATGATAGAAAATCCTTCAAATTTGGGGGAAATTAACCAAACTGATATTGTTCTGATTCCAAAAGTGGATCATCCGACTAAGCTGAAAGAATTTCGTCCTATTTCTCTCTGCAATGTTGTGTATAAAATCATTAGTAAGATGCTTGCAAACAGACTCAAAAGTGTGATGGATTACCTTGTAATGCCAAACCAGTGTAGCTTTATCAGAGGAAGGCAGAGCTATGACAATGTTGTTATAGCACAGGAAGCTATGCACTCTATGAGAACTATGAGGGGAGATACAGGATGTGTTGCGGTGAAAGTGGATATAGAAAAAGCGTATGATAGACTTGATTGGAAATTCTTAAAATTCACTTTGTCAAGCCTTGGGTTGAGAGAAGACTTTGTTTGTCTTATGATGAAATGTGTTTCCTCCGCATCAATGCGAGTCTTATGGAATGGAACTCCAACAAAAACTTTTGTTCCATCTAGAGGAGTAAGACAAGGAGATCCTCTTAGCCCCTACCTTTTCGTGCTATGTATGGAGAGGTTGGGACAACTGATTCATCAGGAGGTGCAACAAAATAGATGGAAACCCATGATGTTAAGCAACAGGGGACCTTGCATTTCTCACTTGTTCTTTGCAGATGACCTTGTCCTTTTTTGCGAAGCCTCTCATGATCAAATGGAGGAAATAAAAGGGATTATGCAGTTCTTTTGCAGGGTTTCTGGACACAGGATAAACCTACAGAAATCAAAGATGTTTGTATCTCGTAACATTCCCTTGGCTTATGCATCACAACTTAGCCAAGATCTGGGGATTGATCTGACTTCAGATCTTGGGAAATATCTTGGTGTGCCCTTATTTCATAAAAGGATGGTGAAAAGCACCTTTGCCCCCTGATTCAAAAGGTAAATAAGAAGCTTGCAAGTTAGAAAGGGCGCTTTCTAAGTATGGCAAGAAAGACAGTCCTCATTAAGTCAGTGCTTACATCTCTACCTTTCTATCAGATGCAGACCATGCTACTCCCCAAAGGTGTCTTGAAAGAAGTTGAGAAAATGAGCAGAGACTTCTTCTGGAACCATCACTCTGAAATGAGGAAAATGCACCTGATTGCATGGGAAACCGTGAAAGCAAGTAAGGAAAATGGAGGGTTGGGCATTAAAGACCTCATTTGCCAGAATAAGGCTTTCATTTGGAAACTCTGTTGGGGTTTACTTACTAAACCCGAGGCTCTTTGGGTTCAATGTCTGAAATGCAAATATAAATGTGGGAATGGGAAGATTCCAGTTGTGAGCAAGTACAGGAACCAATCGGTTACTTGGCAGGCAATCATGATTGTTTGGGAAAGTTTTTTCAAAGGTGTGGGGAGCAAAATTCATAATGGAAGTAATACCAAGGCGTGGGATGAGTTGTGGACTCCTCTTGATAGACCCCTCCGGGAATATGTGAACAAGAACTTTCATATCCTTAATTTAGAGTCCACCGTTAGGCATTTTGTAACGCCATCTGGAGATTGGGACTTGGACAAATGGAATTTGTTTCTTCCTCCTTCGGTACTCCCATATATAAAAATGATTCAGCCGCCAAGAGGTACAAACCATGATGTTTTCTACTGGAGAAACTCAACCGATGGGAACTTTAACATTAAAGCAGCGTATAAGATGATAGGAGCGTATAAGATGATAAGATGATACCCAACAAATTCAGAATCCAAGACCGGGATGGAAGGAAATCTGGCAGTGGGAGATCCCTGAAAGAGTTAAATATTTTATGTGGCAAGTTATCCATGAAAGGCTTCCAACTAACTCCCTCAGAGCAAAGCGAAACTTAACTAACTGTCCTGATTGTCCTTATGAGTGTGATTGTGAGGAGACTATTCTTCATTCATTAAGAGACTGTGAGAATGCCAGAGATGTGTGGGTGCGTTTAATTAACCCAGTATATATAAATACTTTCTTCTCTAGTGATTTGCAGGATTGGATTAGCTGGAACCTGAGCAATAGTCCTCAAGCTAGGATGATGTCACGATGGTCCTGGGAGTGGAAAATGGTCGATTCAAGCACTCAATGTATCAGATACCTGACCGAGTGAACTCCAAGTGGAGCTTTCCCCCATCAGGCTCGATACGGGTGGATGTGGATGGCTCTGTTACTAGCCAAAAACATGCTACATGTGGAGGGGTTTTGCGGGATGAACAGGGAATCTGGCAGGGGGTTTTCAAAGGAATATTGGCTTTGCATCATCTACTGAGACGGAGATATACGCCATTTTGACAGGTCTGATGGTATGCCGTGATAGGGGATTTTCTAAAATCAAATTCTACACGGATTCTCTTCAGTCGATACAAATCATTTTCTCGGGGTGTATTTCATCTCACCCTCTTTAGCAAGAGATTAGGAATATTAGAGCTCTTCTCTGAATGAGCTGGGATGTGGAGCTTATTTTCTACCATAGGGAAGCACTTGATTGTGCGGACAAATTTGCTAAAAATGGGCATAGGATAAATCCAGGTTTTAGTTTTTTGCATGAACCGCCTATTTTCTGCTTAGATTCTTTACATAGAGACATGATAGTGGGGATGGGAAGTCCCATCCTTGATCCTACTCTTTTGTAATAGTCTGCTACCAAGCTTTGCTTGTCTTGTTATCCAAAAAAAAAAGAAAGAAAGATTAATTTTGAAGATTTCAATTAAATTTTAATTTAATAATACTGCTTTAAATCACTCGGACACATCTTCAATTTTCTTTGTTAACTACAAAACAAAACGGCATTTTAATCTTTTAAGAACATGAAGAGATTTCAAAAGCGCTGATCAGAAATTTGTTAAAGTGTATGCATCAATATGGATTTTAATATTTAGTTAAATTTAATTGGGATTTTCTCTTGAAAAATGTCATTAATTATAATTTCTTAAAAAATAAGGGTAAAGGTGTAATTTGATTAACAGATTTCTGCCGGGAAGCACCTAATACTATTAAAGGTATATTTGGAAATAACTTTTTTAAGTGATTTTACGCAATCCGAAGTAAGAATGTGAAAAAAAATTTGTCTCAACTTACATAAAAATGTTTTTTAAATTATGAACACCGTCAAGTTGACCTTAAAAGTTTGTTGTAAACTTAAATGGATAATAGGTGGGTTTTACGTAAAAAAAAAGAGAGAGAGACAGATGATTAAATTAAATTAACAGAATTGCTAAAAGATTTTGTTTATTTTTATACTTTTTAAAATTTAATTTGCCAAACGCTTTTAACAAAAGAAGTTTTATGGTTAAAATTAAACCGTAACAAAAAAAAATATATAAAGAAAAAAATCTCTCCACTTCTCCTAAAACCCTCTCTCCAAGAACTAGGACAGTTTATACCACACACTGTTGACTGTTCCCTCCCTCTAGAAGCTTCTCCGTTTTATTTATTTATTTATTCCCATGTTACCTTTTTTTTCCCCCTTTATTTCTATTGCCAGAATCGTACCACGTTGCTTGAACAATAAGAAATATTTATTGTTTATAAATAATGCCCATTATACTAAGTCTAAATTCTAAAATTTATATATTTCATATAAAAATGATTTATTCACACGTATTATAAAAATTATAACTTGGCAAAAAATATAAGAATTCATATATAAACTATAGATTTTCGACAAAAAAAAATATAAATAATAGATCATGTTATTCATTCATGAAATTTTATACTACTTCTTATCATCAATATAAGAGTCAATTCTTTTTTTTAGAAATAAAGTAAATTAATTATATGATATATTTATTATTTTTCTTTAAACTAACTTGTTTGGCATATAAACTAATGTATAATCTAATAATGTATGAGTATTTTAAAATATATGCTATAATTAAATAATTTATTTAACTTTTTCAATATCCTTAAAAAAATAAAATAACTCTTATATTAATATTAGTAGTATAATGAAAATATAATTATTAAATTTTTAGTCATATATTAAAAAGATTAAAAAAATTATTTTCCCTTATAATGTTGACAATTTATATAATGAGAGTAAAATAATTTGTTAAGACGAATTCTTTATTCTTATTTCACTTAAACCCTAAACCCTAACGACGAAGTTAAAGCCTCACTGTTCTTCATTTCACGCTTGCTCTGACGGTTTCCTTCTTACCATCAAGCTCCCATCTTCCCTCTCTTCTGGAGATGGCTACCGCATCCTTGCTCCGCTGTCTACGAAGGCGTGATGTCGCTTCTGCCTCTTTCGCCACCTATCGATCGGTACCATTACCTCATTTGCTTTTGCTAAGCGCACTTGATTATGATGCTGAATTCATACTTTTGTTTATCGGATCTCGGCTTCCGGTGGAGAGGAGCTTCTCTTTTTCGCCACAAATGAATTGTTTGATAGCAAATGATTTATTCTACAATGATCTGATCCCTGTAGTATTTCATATATTATTGGCTCCTTGTGCTGTTTTCTTAAGTTTGTGAATGGTTTGCCTGATCTTGGATCAATATATGATAATATAGATAGTGCTAAGTCAAAAGTGGATATACGGTGATGAAAAACCCTATTTCATAAAGGATTGTGACCATGAGTACAGAGCCGTGGAACTTGTCGAACCTATTGAACCTGATTAGCTCCTGGTCCTGTTGTTCTTAGTCTAGTCTCTGTCATTCTACTATTACCATCCCGGTTTTGATTCTTTTGGTTTATATTTGCACGTTGTTTTGTACTCTGTTTGATTCACGAATCACGAACATGAATCCTCCCTCACTTTAAAACAAGAAGTTTCTATTTTTTTTTTCTTTTGGTTAATCTGCAAACTACATAACAAAAAAAAATATGACCTTTCAGTTTCGTTTATAGCAGAAACTGAAATGCAGAGTGGTGAGGTTCTTTATTGGAATGGTCAAATCCATATGTAAGGGGATTAGTGCATAAAGAGTGGAAGAAGAGTGAAGACAGAAATAGAAGGGGGTGAGATTAAGGTCAGGTTTCTATTACAAGCAAAGCAGCATTGTAGTTGGTTGGGAACAAGCAAGAAGCAGAGATTTAGTTAACCTGATGATGGAAGACTTTGAATGGTGGAAACGAAAAGGGACCTCTTGGCTGCCACTTAGTCATTTGGGTTTGAAAGAGAGATGCGAGACATTTTTCAGAGTGGTGGTTGTGTCATATACATTTGTGCGTGTGTGGGTGTAGTGTGATACCATCACCACCCAGTCTCAAATTGTTAAACTCAACAACAACAGCAACATGCCTGACAGCCTAATATTCAGAACTAGGAAACTTCCCTTAATCATTGTTCTCCAGCGTGTCAATCTAACATGTCCTCCTCTTCACTCTTC
>QFDD01009839.1:0-11219 GCA_006871305.1 Vachellia collinsii
TTAAATCTTGCAGATCCTTTGACGAAAGGTCTGACAAGGGATATGGTGTTAAAAACATCAAAGGGGATGGGTTTGAAGCCCTATAAACCTTAGTCACCAATAGTGGAAACCCAACTCACACTTGACCATCATATCAAGTCTTGAGTTCAATGGTGAAAGTACGCTATTAAAGTGATTGCAAGTACTTAACATTTTTGTACATCCCAAGGTTGAAAAGTGCTTGGTAACCATGTGATTAAAAGGGAAAGGTTGAGCATTAATTTAGCTCTTAATAGACCTGTAAGCATATATTTGCTGGAGCATCTATCATGGTGGTGCTCTTGATGGAGTCTACCTATAAGAGAGTGAAGTGGGGCCGCTTCTAAAAGTCTAAGGGCTTGACTTTGAAAGCTCTCATGAAAGGATATGGACACAAGGCCATAAACGTGTCTTTTAAAATGGCATACAATGGCCCGAGATCTCATGCGTAATTCACGCACACCTGTTCATATGGGATAATTGGTTCAAAGCTTAGTCTACCACATTATTTCGGATGGGTGAAACCGTGTCTTACTTAGGTAAAGGTTCAAATCCTCGAGATACGTTTATTGACAACATGAGATTTCCGAAGTGATAAGAGTTTTGATCATTTTAAAAATGGTGGGGGATTGTTAGAAATTTTTAAAATAAAGAGATTTATTAAATAAAGAGATGTATCTTTCCAAAGGAAGAGATGCAATGCACTTAGAAAATAACTACCATTTGTTTGAAGGGTTGTGTAGGGAGTTGTGATTCTAAAATAACTACCATTAGTTTGAAGGGTTGTGTAGGGAGTTATAATTCTAAAGTCATGTATCCCTACATGTTATAAAGATGTAACTCTTCATGGAAAAGTCATTAGTTGTGACCTTTTATTGAAGTGGTATGGTTGTGACTTTTAATTGAAAAGACATTACTTCAAAAGGTACCACTTCAAGACATCTCTTACTTCAAAAGGTACCTCTTCAAGACATCTCTTACTTCAAAAGGTACCTCTTCAAGACATCTCTCTACACTCTATAAATACCCTCCCCATCACTCTATTTGACACACAATTTTCTCACAACAAGATCAAACTCATTGTCTTTTTTCTCTTTGAGTGCACACATAGAAAAAGCCAAACTATCACTTTGTAAAAGCCTTTTTTGTCTTGGCTTGAGTCTTGGGAGTGCAATCCATACTCAAGGGTCTCTATTGTATCCTGCAGGAAATTCACCGGTTTACCCAACTTGCACCCTGTAATATAGGAATAGGTGGAGGTGAATTAAGCCTAAAGGAAAGTGTTGCCCACGCCTTAAAGACTTCGTGCACAACTTTCTTCTTCATTTTTTCTTCTTATACTTTTCAGAGAGCCATTCCTACTAACAAAGGTGAGCTTCAATGGTGACTGCATGATGGACGATGAACCAAGATAAAGAAGGAGAAACCATCGTCATCTCTAAAGGCAGCCGCCGTAGTTGCTAGAGGAGAGCCTTATCACCGTCGCTGCCATGATTGAGATGGTGAGGTGAGACGAGGTGAAAGATGAAGAGAAAGAGGGTAAAAGAGAGAGGTGGACATAGAATTAGAAAACTGAGCATTTTTATGGAAATGATTTCCACATGCAAGCCAATTTTTTTAATAAATATTTGATATCATTAATAAAAAAGTAAAATTACATTATCAAAATTCACAGAGGTTCCTCATCTACCACTGCCTCCTGTAAGGAGGGGATGGTCGGTCATAATAGCAAAAGTTCCTAACAAATTATGAGCCATTTTGGCTATCAAATCCAAAGTTGTATTTCTCTCTCTCTCAGAATATGTTTTAGCACAATATTCCAATTCCTAGAAATTACCATACGAGCCTCATCCACAATATTTTTAAACGAATGGTTGTTGTCATAGCCACAAAACAAGAGGTTAACAACCTCAATACAATTTGTAAGGATTTTAATATGATTGTAACCTTTGTTCCAGCATAACTATAATCGATGGATGATTGCAATAATTTCCGCAATAGCTGAGGGGACTATTGTAAGCTTGCAATTGAAACAACCCATCCATTGGTCACTTACCCCCCAAATAACTCCACCGCAACCACTCCTTCTTGAGTCAAAGACAGAGCCATCAACTTCAAGTTTAAACTTAGTAAGCCCTCCATTGATGTCCCCATGTAACTAAACAGGTGGTCCGTATAAAAATGACATCAAGACAAGAGACTTTGATCACTACATGACATCAAGAGAAGGTGTATGAAAATTTTTGGTGAAAACATCCTGATGGAAGCCAATTTCATGCTCTCTTTATTGTGCCAAACGAACAATGTGTTGGAAATCAATTCTATTACCATCTCCATGCCCAGTTAATCGCTACCTTTCACAAGTATGGGTTTACTAGATGTAGATGCATGCATGTGACCCTTTTTTGTCCTGACTTATATCAATGATGTCATCATTATTGGCAATTCTTTACCTTTCATCACTACTCTCAAGTCTAAATTGAATAATGAGTTTGCTCTAACGGATTTAGCTGATCTCAGCTATTTTATTAGTGTTGAATCCAAAAACTCTATAGTGAGGGTCTTGCTATGGCTTGTATACCACTCATTTCCTTGCTCAAACAAGTATGTTTCGTTGCAAACTAGTGTGCACTCTGATGTATTTATTGATGTAAGGACACTGTTATAAATAGTTAGGCATGTACATGATTGCATAGTGATAATATAATATTTCATCCTTCAAATTTATTCTTCTTCTAAGGGGTAAAATAGTCCAAATTTTTATTAAAATATAAGATTTAATATTTTAAATAAAATGAAACTTAAGGAACCCAAACCAATAGTTTTAAATTTAAGAAACTAAAATCAAAATAAAGATATAAAATGAAAGCATTAAAAATTATATTAACCAATTATTATTACTACCACTACTATTATTTGTTGCACATTCCGTGAAACCTAAACAATGATAAGATTTTTTTTCTTTGGCCAACTAAACGATGATAAGATTAAGAGGCAAGTGCTGTAAAAAAAAAAAAAGATCAAGAGGTGAGTCAGCCAATGGAGTTAACAGTGAACGAAGAAGGATTATGACTACAATGACATCAAATTTGTGAAGTAGGAATGGGTTGTCAGCTGCCCCTCTAATTTTAGGGCTCTTATCAAATGTTTTTTTTTCCGTGTTTCTTTGGATAATTGAATTATACATAAAATAAGTAACATTGTAATATTTTATGGGTAAAAAATGATTTTTTTTTTTTTTATGATTTTTTTAAGTTAGACTCTCTAAAGTTAAGAATGTGTTTGAGTCTTTCAAGTGTTTATCTTTGAAAAATCATAAAAAAATTATAAAACATAACCATTTTTTATATATATAATATTAAAATGTCAGTCATTTGATGTCAAATCTAATGATTTAAAGAAACACGAAAAAACATTTTGAAAAAGCCCTAAAATTAAGAGGCAGCGAAGTGGGCAGTTGACATCCCAAACTTACTAAAGATTAAAAATTGGACAAAAATATCATTTTATAGGTTCGTTATAAATTTTAAAAGCTAAAAAGCAAATACTGAAAACTTAATTTTAATTAATACAGGTTATAAATAAACCACGGAGTGTAAAAACACTGTATACGATAAAAGTACTTAATTACAAGAGCCAATGGAATACATAGGGTTAAGGGGAAAAAATGTCCATATATTATTCTGAAATATGTACCAAACACCAAATACTATCATTAAGTGCATAAATACCTATCAAATATTAAAAACGGTGTAAAATGCCACTTCTGTTAATTATGCAGAACGTCCATTACTTTTCTCTTTGTGGCCCCCACCAATGGCCCACATATCAACTCTAACTCACCATCTCCACTCACCTCAGTCAATCTCTCTCTCTCAAACCCCAAACCTTCCTCCCTCTCCTTCTCTCCCTCCTCACTCTCCCCCCCTAAGATCCAAACAGAGAATGGAGAGCCACAATTGTGGAGAGCGACCTCACCATCCTCCTTCCCCTCTCTTCTAGCCCCTGCCCCAAATTCTATTTTCCATATCAATTTCCCACTAGCAAGGAAAAAAGTTGGAGAAATCACAAAAAGCTTTGCTAAACACAATGGAAGAAAAGCATGCAGCTTTCGAATCAAGCGCTAGCACAGTAAATAGGGTCTATGAAGGTCATGCCAACAACGACCATGGATGGTAGAAGAACTCCTATGCTAAGCGGCAGGAGAAGACCAAGCCGACCAGCAATTTTGATTCTAACATGAATCCTAGTAGAATTGCTACCAGTGAAATTGTGGCCAATACTAACAACATTTTCTGGTCACTAGAGCAATAATCAAAGTTAGAGTTGACATGTGGACCATTTGCACCATTATGCGTGATTAACGATAAGGGCCCATAAAGAGAAAAGTAACGAACATTCTGCTTGATTAAAAGTGGTGGTATTTTTGTACCATTTTTAATAATTGATAGGCATTATGCACCCAAAGATAGTATTTCGTGCCAAGTGCACATTTCAGAATAGTATATGGGTATTTTTACCCTTTTACCCTTACAAATAAGGCATACAATTGTGAAAGTCGTGCATTCCTCTTAAAAGATTAATTGGTTGACTTAGTCAAGCTCTTGAGTCGAATTTCTAGTCGTTTTCAAACTGCACTTTTCTATCCATGTTTATGTTTTTAACCTCCCTCCCTCAGTGTGTACAGTCTTAGTCTTGGTAATTAATATATGGTTTAGGGTTGGTGATGTGAGGTAAACTATATAGTATGTATAGATGGAGAGAGCAAAGCTTTTAGGTAAAGACATCATGTTTTTTACCATATTTAGCAGCATATTCTTCACCCAAGTATTGTTTTGTTCAATATATAGGTTGTTTTCCTCAATTACCTCAATGAAATTCATTCTCTTGAAGATATGGTGATCATATTTTTACAATTCATTCGAATAAGGCTTGTATCTCATTTGAATGCAAAACTTCCTTTCAACTTATTCGAATGGGGTTTGAAGATAATTAACACATGATTTAACAATTCATTCAAAAAAGACATATATCTTATTTGAATGCAAAGCTTATTTTCAACTTATCTATAACACAAGATTTAACAATTTAGTCAAATGAGACGTCTATCTCATTTAAATGCAAAACTTATTTTCAGCTCATCTAATGGGATGTGAATATAATTAACACAGGATTTAACAATTCATTTGAACGAGACATCTATCTCATTCAAATGCAAAAATTATTTTCAACTCATCCATAACCCAAGATTTAACAATTCATTCGAATAAGCCACCAATCTCATTCGAATGAAAATCTTATTTTCCAAGACATGGCTCTTGAATTTTTGACTTCATTCAAATAAGTTATGTTGCTCATTCAAATGAATGTTTAAAAACTGTAAGATCTACATATTTCATTTTATTGAAAACAACACATTAGCAATTTTTTTCCGCATTTGCAGCTTCCTCAAGAACCAACCCAACATTCCAAATATACAAAACAAGAATATGAGTGCTGGTAAAAAAAACTCTAAAGAAGATTAGGGCTTTCACAAAGATTGACACACAAGTAAAAATCTGAAACTAATGACAAACCCTTCCTCTTCCACCTTTAGTTCATAGCTCATGAGAAAGAGGAAGAAAAAAAAACGAACACTGGGAGGGTACAATGAGAGAGAAGCATGAGAGAGAGGAAGGGAAAAAACATGTTCATGACAAACTTACAACACTACCTCCTCCACTGCACTTGACATCGAGAGAGATGACTACTCTAATGGAATTGAACTGAAGATGGATGGGAGAAATTGTGACTACAAATGAGTGGCACACCAGTGAGATTGAGAGAGATTTAGAAACACATCTACACCATTGGGGGAGACTGGGAGCGAACTGGTCGAACAAATGGGGGAGAAAGTGAGAGCGTGGTAGAAGAAATGACTGTCGAGATTGGAGGGCACAGCGGAATATTAAAATTTTTCCAATCCCTTCCTTAGATCTGTTGAAGGCATTTAAGTCATGTAGTGAAGAAGCATACCTTTCTTGGAACGCTTTATTTTTCTTCCTCGTTCAATTTCAAGAAGCCAATAGCTATGATCATCTTTCTCTACCAGTGTCCACACAAACAGCTTTTCAACACGAAACGTCTAATTCTAGGATCAACTCTCTAATCTCCTTTTCCCCCATTTATCCAACCAGCTATGGATTAGTTCATACAATATATCCTTCAAGTACCATAGAAGAAATGATTAAATTACCCCTATATTTCCAAGAAGCAGCAAAGCATTATTTTGGGATAGTAACTCAATACCGAATGTTCATTAGATGTTATCCAACAATAGCAGAGATTACCCCAAATAAATTCTATCCTCCAATAAATCTTATCAAGCTTGGGACTACTAGGAAGCCTATAGAGTATGATGAAGAAGATAAAGAAGACATAGAGACATAAGAAGATTTTCAGCATAAAGTGTCTACAATAACAACACAAGTGATAAATATAATATTCCAAGAACTAAATAGAACAATAGCAGCACCAGATGAGTCTCAATGGATGTATTTTGTTGGAATGACTACACTAATTTTCACAATAGGAAAAAATATTAAAAATAAGAGAGTATTTGATCAATGGTATGACATGATAAAGACTAAAAAGATGGACAGCTTAGAAAGAACAAAGAAGATGATATGTAAAGTACTATCAGATTATGCAAATCATATCTGCTAGTATTGCGAAGAAAGAGAAAAAGGTAGAAAAAGATTATAAAGATCCTATTATAGACCTCAGCCAAATATGATCATGTTACAGTATTCTACCGACAAATAATAACCTGCTGATAGTGAAGTTGCTGATAGAATAATAATAACAAAATGACAAAAGAATCTTTGAATTTTCAAAAAGCATAAGTCTAAAGTGTAATAATGGTAAAAGGACAAAAGGTTAGAAAAATAAGGATAATTTGTAAAATGTAAGAAGAGTCAGGAATGCCTGGCTCTATAAAGCCATGTAATTAGAAGATGAAAAGTATCAATCGACCAACTCTCTCTAGTTCTCATATATTGTATTCAGCTTCATAATAAATTCTCTCATTCTCTAAAAGCTCAGTGTTCATATTAACAATTATTATCTGAAGCAATTTAAAGGTATGCCTTTTAACTAAACTCTTTAAAGGGATCAAGGGAGGAATATTATCTAAATCCATAAAGTAATGATCCTGTAAGGAATCATCTGATAGGTAGAAATATTATAATAAACCTAGTTACGCCTCTAGTAGGAAAATGTAATAATGATAGAAGGACAATATGCTAGAAAAATCAAGATACTTTGTAAAAAGTAAAAAAAAAAGTTAGGAAATGCCTGCCTCTATAAAGCCATGTAATTAGAAGATGAAGAGCATCGATCAACCAACTCTCTCTCTAATTCTCATATGTTGTACTGAGCTTCATAATAAATTCTCTCATTCTCTAAAAGCTCAATATTCATATTGACAATTATTATCTAAAGCAATTTAATGGTATGTCTTTTAAATAAACTCTTTAAAGAGATCAAGGGAGTAGTATTATCTGAGTCCATAAAGTAATGATCCTATAAGGAATCATCTAATAGGTATAAATATTATAATAAACCTAGTTACGCCTCTAGTAGGAAAATGTAATAATGATAAAAGGACAATATGCTAGAAAAATCAGGATACTTTGTAAAAAGTAAAAAGAGTTTGGAATGCCTGCCTCTATAAAGCCATGTAATTAGAAGATGAAGAGCATTGATCGACCAACTTTCTCTAGTTCTCATATGTTGTACTCAGCTTCATAATAAATTCTCTCATTCTGTAAAAGCTCAACGTTCGTATTGACAATTATTATCTAAAGCAATTCAACGAACGGTATGTCTTTTAACTAAGCTCTTAAAAGAGATCAAGGGAGTAGTATTATTTGAGTCCATAAAGTAATGATCCTATAAGGAATCATCTGATAGGTGTAAATATTATAATAAGCCTAGTTACGTCTCCAGTAGGAAATGAAGGAAGGTTGTGTTGAGATAATCTGAAGGAGGAAGGTTTAAGCTCCAAATGTGGGAGATCTCATGATAATATCTTTGTATGAAAAAGGACAGAGATCCCTCTATCTCCTGGATTACTTTTAGTCAACCACGATGCTTGTTATAAGTATTTATACCTATCTCTTGTTGTCCTCATGTGGTATCAGAGCTTTAGGATAAAGGATAATATGAATTCATTGATCCCTTATCTATTGAAATTGTTATTATCTATTTATTTGTGTTGATGCCTATACCCCCTAGAGCTTTAGAAATTAGAAAAGAAATAAAAAATTTAAAGAAAATAGAAAGTATTTGCAAAACCTATAAATCTAGATATAGAAGTAATAGGAAAAAATCTGAGAATTAATAAGATATTTAAAAGAAGAACTAAAAGATTTATCAATATGAATATTATAAAAATAATGGAACCTAGAATATATGGAATAGAAAATAATAATTTGCCAACAGATTCTTATATTCAAGATGATTGTATGTTAGTACCCTTTATAGTAGGAGGAGAAGGAGATAGTACTTTTAATCAAATTAATTGGACTAATATGTATATGATGAAACAATTAGGAAGTTATATAAATATAAATATAAATATAGAAGATTCATTAAAGGTATTTACAATAGAACAAATAAAAAAAATTACCCGAAGACATAAAATCATTAATAGAAAAGAACATCCTAAAGAAAGAATAAAAAGATTAATAGAAATTTCTAAACCAATAGAACAAAAGATATATGAGATGAACATTGAGTTAAAAAATATAAAAGGAAATGTTAATCAAATAATGAATGCATTAGGAATAAAATCCAATATAGAACCCATAAGAAATAATCCTCAAATAAATATGATGAGAATAAGAAAAATAGAAATTGAAGAAAATGCAGCAATAGATAGAATAAATTCGCAAACAATGTATGAAAATATAAAACAAACAAGAGTAATCACAGAAGGATTCAATAAAGGACAAAAAGTAGTAAATAAGAATTTGTAGACAATATTTGAAGAAATATAAAAACTGAAAATAAAAAGGAAAAAAGATAAAGAAGGGGAAAGTCAAATAACATTAAAGGTAAAACATGAAGTAAAGAAATTGAACAAAAAATAAGTCAAAAAGAAAATAATAGAATAACAGATATAACATGTCAGATAGGAACATATACTGATGATTTATTTGTATCTTTATAAATTGAATCCAAGATCTATCTTTTTAAATCAAGATTTAATCTATACTTATAAATTAAATCAAAGATTTAATCTAACTTTTAAAACAAATCTAAGATTTATCCTCTTTTAGAGAAATACAAGATATTATATCACTTTTGTATATAATATATATACACATCTATATATGCAATATATATACACGATATATATATTATTTTGAATTTATATATATTTATCCTCCCTAGAATATTCATTTAATCTAGACATATCTTATATTCAATGAAAATGAACATTTCAGCTCTTGTTGGACTATTTTGTGTGTGACCCTATAAGCCCATATGAAGTTGGCAATAGGTCAATAACTATACTAACCCACAAGCAACCTCTAGCAAAACACTATGACTACTCAATTCATATAATGATATATAAACCGTTACAACTTACCATACAACCATATCACGTCCCCTTCATCACATGATATTTTGGTCAAGGATGAGGCATAGAGATTGTCATCCTCTTACTTCTAACCATTGCTTTCTCGATTCCTAAGTAGTCTAACTACAAATATTGAACTTCATTTCCATCACAGTATGGCCATACATTTCTCAGATTCATTCATCGAGGAGCTAGCAATACCTCTTTATTAATGTGAGGGGCAAATCCTACATTGACCATTATATTCCTCTGCATGAAATCCACTAAGTTTGAGCATAGTCTTTATAATCACTCAGTCAAAAGTGACTTTTGACTAGGTCAAAGCTGAGCGACTCTCATGTAGAAATTCATAATGATCTCAAGTCAAAGAGTGTAACAACATTTTTTTTCCCTTTAAGACTGGTTACTTAATACCATATTAATACCACAATAATCTCACTGCAAAGTTAATTGTTCTTTCAAAAGAAAGCATTTAACAAAACCTAATTCAAAATTATGGGCCCATACTCATATTACCATAACATCAAATCAAAGGCCTCTTGCCTTACAATAGCAATTCCAAAATAGTAAGGCAAAAGTATGAACGTTAGGGTATCCCAAAACATAAGTCTTACAGTGACAATATACATCTACCAGCACATAAAGATAAGGAAGAGGCTATACAATAATGATAGCACACTAAGCTCCCGATGCCTTCTTGAAGAAGCTACTCAAGAATTATCATCTGAAAAATGTTAAATCAACGAGGTGAGGCAAAAGTCTTAGTAACCAACCAACCTACTTACTAGGAATACAAGTAAGTGCTCGAGAGGTGTCAAATGGGACAAATATGAAATTATCAAATTCCCACATACATTTATAATTCACATGTATAGTACATAAACATATATCAAAGTTCACTAAATTTCTTTCTACTTTTCCTTGTCTCCTCTAACTAAATCCATGGGCTAATACTGACCCATATGGCTGATAGTTAACTCATAAATTCATTGATCAAGTGATATGGACTGGCCAAATCCACAAAGTACAAGATCAGACAATGGGTTCCCCCTCTAGTGCACTAATGGGGTGTCAATGCCCTATGATAATCAAAAGGCTAAAAGACCAACCAATGTACACCTGGAGGCCTACCACATTATCTCCTCGAATGTACAAGATTCAACCCCTTATCTCCTTTGTAATATACTCCCTTCAAGTCAATAGCCATCACTCCCTCTTAAATCGATATTTGCCATATTTAACTATATACATACACAATTCATATCACAATTTTATAATAATCCACATTTTATTTCTAATACATTGCATAACTTCATATATTTATTTCTCAACAAGTCAAATCCTATATGACAAGTTTATAACAACGTAATATTTACAATAATATAATTCCATAGCTTCAAAGCATTTCAATACTCTATTAAGTGTAACAATCAATCATAAACATGTCATAAGCATGCATAATAAGTGGAAGTTTATTATCTTCCACCAAAGCAAATGTAAATACCAAAATAATCCAAAATTCAAAGCTGTAGTCACCGAAATACAATCAATATACACAATTAATTTCATTATA
>QFDD01009840.1:0-16757 GCA_006871305.1 Vachellia collinsii
CATTTGAAACATTTAATCGAACGTTGAAAAGTCCCGAGTTCCTTCTTTTGGCCTTTACGTCTTTCTTCTCTAAAATAAATGCCTCATTCATCAGAAAAACCTCCTTAAATCCATAGCATGCGAGAGGGAGGAATTTGTAGGGTGATGCCGTTAGGTTGTCCTTCATGTGGGAGCGATGGAAAGTTGATCACTTTAATAATTTTTCTTTGTCCTTCGTCTTCTTTATTTTTTCAGAAGGGAATCAATCCAGTTATGATTCTTGACAATTTGGGCTGATTGCAGTGAAGTTGAATATTTAATTTTCTGACACCTCAAACTCAAACAGAGACACCCCCCGGAATGTTTATAGCATTGGAATAGTAAGCTGTAATCAGCTTAATAAAATTTTCTGCTAATGTTTGGGGAATTTAAACCAAAACTAACATGTTCAAGTTTTCCTATATAGAGCGTGCCTATAGTCTTAGAGCCAGAAGTTACGTTTTATGTAAAAGAACTTATACACCTAATCTTAGCGACATTCTAAACTCTACTTCACTATTATAGAAAAGAGGTAAACATTTTTATTTGATAAAATGTAAAAATAGTTTGAGTCTAATTGTTAATACTTATCACATTCCTTTCTAAAAGCATATTATTCTAATTTTATAATTTTGATGTTTTTAGTATTTAATTTATTAATGGCAGCTCTTGGTACGTAGTAGATGACACTCAAGCATGTTTATGCTCTGGTTTGCAATAGGTAAACTGTACCTATCTCCCACCTGGTAATAGTGAGCCTGAGATAGCCCGTGTTACCATCAATAGTTTGCCCAGTGTACAACACTCTGATTTTCCTGCTTCTATGAAGATTGAAGATTCTGAGAGTTTTTTAAGTTCTACTGAAAATGGCAGAAAAGAATCTCCCCAATCAAATTTATTTATTCTAAAGGTGAAAAGGGAGATCCCTGATGACAATGGTGATGATCTAGATCATATTGTGCTGAAAGAACGTCAAAGGATGCTGCTAGCAAGGTACTGAATGTTGATTAATGATATATCTGTCATCTCTAAGTTTCTTGAAGTTAGTATTCATACTGCTGCCAAAAAGTTGTTCCATTTTGCTTCCCAGTATTTTCAAACAAAGCACCAAAGTTTATTGCAATGAAATAGCCCAATTTTATCAGAAGATAATCATCTTGAAAGATCAAAGTAAACCAAATATTAATCCAGATAAATATTGTTCTTCTGTTGAAAATGGATTTCCCCTACTTGCAGGAAGGTTGCAGCAAGGTCAAATCATCTTCTTGAGGTAATTTATTATCCTTTGTGTTTGATTAGTTGGATAATTTCTTTATTAGAAAAGTCAGTTATGACTGGTTCTTGCTATGTAACATCACTTCCTTATAGTTAGAATTATGTTATTTGGTTGTTGCAAACTGTGTGGAACCCACGTTCAAGTGGCAAGCCTATTGAGTTTTGTCAGTTAAATATATCTTTTTCTAAAAATCTCTTTTCCCCATGCTTTTTAGTGTTTTAAAATATTCATATTCTTTTACTTTGCATGTTTTCTTTCTCCTTTGAAATATGAACTGATATGGGTTCTTAGCTTTCCTTGTGAAGGCCGCTTGATGTGATAATGAAAGATGAAACCGAATATATATTTGCATGCCTTGACCACTTTGTAGAAGTTGCTACTTAACATGCAACAGCATGTTGGTGGAGAGTTATTGGGAGACTTTTTGGAACACTCCAATGGAAGGGTAAAGGAATGGATTCATTCTGTTGATGGCAAAATTGTAGCAGCTAGCAATGAATGTGAGGACATTCAAGGAGGCAATACTTCATCGTTTGAGTCTCCCTCGAGGACAACAGCTGAATCAATAATCTCAATACATCTTCAAGGACCTGACCATATATTTAAATCTTCTGACATGGTCATGCAATCCAATCTATATGAGGAAAAAGGTGTTTTACCTGCATTGAATGATGGTTAGAATGGTTCAACTTTTCTGACATGCATCAAAGTTAAGGACAAACCTTGTGATAGCAGCAAGCCCCACAATCTCAAAGCTGATGGACTAAGTAACTTTTCATTCAGGTTCATGAATATAAAAAGTGAACAGGAAGTCCTGAACAAATATGACATTGATTTAGTAGAACATATCTGCTTATGTGATTGACTAAAGTTTGTAATGTTAGGATATGGTTTTTGTACAAAGTGTTCTACAAGCTATACATCCTTGAAGGATACTAGGCCTTCCACCTTTGAAAAGAGATCTCTCTTTGATTCTCCAGAATCTTTAAGTTCAAGCTTCCTCAGAAAAGAAAAGAAAACAGCAACAAAATATATAGTTCTGTTGTATGAATTGTGTATGGTCTGTTTTATTTCCGCTAATGTTCATTCCAGCATTATACTATTTTAGGGACTCTGTTCATACAGCATTAGAGGAGGATGCTCCTGGGCTCTTGCTGGTACATATTCTTGTTCATATGTAGTCACTGTGATCGTGGGTTATATCAAGCATGAAGGAAATGCTGTTTTGCTGGTGCTAATTGACAAAAGTGTGTCAGTAGATGAAATTAAGCTTTACGGAGGGGTGGAGAGTGATGAAGCTTTGGACAAATCATTTTGTGATTATAGCTTTGCAGAGTTTGAGGTTGTTATATCAAAGGTAAACAAGAGAACTTAGTTTTAAAGTTCAATCAATGATTTGCCATTTAACGACCCAGAAAAATGAAAATGTTAGTAACTGATGATTTATAAACTGATAGCTTTCTAATATTCACATCTCTATGCCAATTTAAAATTAATGTCTTGGGTGAGAGGCATGATGAAGTGCCAAGAGATGGTTCGTAGCACGGTTTTATGAGATATATTTTTGCAACAGATTTCATGGTAATCATTCTCTTGAAAATTAGGATATCTTTGTTAATCCTTTGGTTTTGTCAAGGGAATGACTTCAGCAAACCCCCCACCGCCCCCCCCCCCCAAAAAAAAACCAAAATAAAATGAAAAAGAAAATTGCTACACTAAACAGCAGATGATGACGATATTATCTGAAAAAATAACAGACAACCACACTAGCTTAAACAAGTATGCAATATATTAGCAATGAGAAAGGAAGGAAGTATTTCAAATTTTGTCGTTATGTTTTATTAATTATTATTATTAGTGGACATGCGGCAACTTGTTTGCCCTTTGATTGCCTGTGCTCAAGAAATAAGAAGAAAAGAAGTCTTTGTTCCAGATGATTTAGAACTTTAATGGTTTTTGCTGTGCCATGTACCATCTATCTTTTTTTTATCATAAAAGAATCAGGTCCTTTACTCTAGATTTCTACGGTTATGCTGTGAACACAGTGTATTAGGTTGATATCTACCATTGGAACTACTTAACTGATCCTAATTGGGCGGGGGGAATTGGGTGTTTATAATTTTTTCTTTTTTTGCAAAATTATCAAACAATCAAAAACTATGTAAACATCGATAAAGTGAGTAAGATATCACCAGAAATTATTGATGAGGAGAGAAGAATGAACACAAAGTGATTTATTCTGGTATGGTCCTCCTGACCTACATCCAGTCCCCAAAACATCTCTGAGATTTTCAATCTACTATATCCTTTAAGTTTAATCTGGTTACTTGAGAACCACTACAATTCCACAAGTTTTATTCTGGCACTTGTGAAGCCACTTTCAACCTCTCAAGTTTGGTCGGGTACTTGAGAACTTTAATCACTTCCCCTTACTTCTTGTAAGGTTACAATCTTTATCCCACTCAAGATTTCCCAACCTTGAGAAACTTCAAGAAATATGATTATAATCAATACACTTCTCTCTATGAAGTAGATTATATTAAACACTGAAATACAAAATGAGAGTATAATTTTAGAGTCTTTAAAGTATTCTACATCTTAACGTTGTAGGCTTTAGCTCTCTGTCTCTGTTCTTCTACTCCTCTTGAATGGTTCTTCTATTTATAGTTCTTGTTGGGCATTTTACCGTTGAGCTTATTCTTCTCGTTGGAGCTTTTCTTTTGCCGTTGGACATTGAAGAAAATATCCATTAGATAGAACTTTCTTTCTGTTACACTTAGCTTCATCGTTCAAATGTTCTGCAATAAATGCTTCTGACACACAGCATGGTCGCTGTATGAGATTTTGTCCATTGAGCTCACGCTGGAGAAGCTATCAGAAGACCATACCCTATTGTTAAGTAGGAAGGAGAAGCATTTATAAAGATAGATAAGATTTAAGGCAATTAAGTATGAAAAAGGAAAGATTTCAAATAAAGTTGAAAGCTCCTGACAGTTTGAGATATAGTCAGTTAAAGTTTGTACTCGAGTGTGTTTAACAATGCTCGAGTGTTATTTGAAAATTGTCTCTACAAAACTGAAGTTTATGAAGAAGTGCTCAAGTGTTGAAAACAAATACTCGAGTGTCATTTGAAAATCATTTTGTCAGAATTAATATTTTGAGTCCAATACTCGAGTGTAAAAAATGGTTACTCGAGTCTTTATAACATTTTTAATAATACTCAAGTTCTACTGGAAGTGTTATAGAAAAATAACCTTTACTTCCAATGTTACTCGAGTATATCTGAGAGTGTTACTCAATACATCACTTGATGAGTGCAGTTTGAAATCATTTCAACAAAACTAATGTATTTGTAGAAGTACTCGAATGTGAAAAATATTTCTCGAGTATTGTTTAAAATTCATTTTATCAAAACTAAAGTTCTAGAAATAATGCTCAAGTTTGAAATGTATTACTTGAATGTTTGTCAATACTTTCAATAATACATGAGTATTACTAGAAGTGTTGAAGAGTAAAGATGAATACTTTTGTTTATACTCGAGTGCATGTGAAAGTATTGCGAAAATATCATTGATACTCGAGTATTATAAACCATACTCGAGTTTTTGTAAATCTTTTTAGTACTAATACTTCCATTCATACTTGAGAGCTCTTGAAAGTATTCCAAAATTACTTAGATACTCGAGTATTATTAGCCATACTTGAGTGTTGTAAAGTTTTGAACATTAATACTTTCATTCATACTCAAGTGCACTTGAGGGTATGCTCATTTAAGGTCGATACTCGAGTATTGATCCTCATACTCGAGTATTGTGATGAATACTCTTTTTCATACTCGAGTGTGCTTGAAAGTATTGTGTAAAAACTCCATTATGAGGTCAATACTCGAGTATTGAAGCTTGTACTTGAGTATTGTAATGAATACTTTTCTCCATACTCAACTGTGCTTAAAAGTATTGTGCAAAAACGTCATTTTGAGCCTGATACTCGAGTATTGAAGTTTGTACTCGAGTATTACACTTGATTTTAACTTCCATCAGTGCATATTCCAACTTTCAGCATATAGCTCAATTTGCAACGGCCATAACTCTCTCAATTCAACTCCAAACTTTGTAAATAAGATATCCCTGGAAATCTCTTTAAGTCTACTTTTAAATGCAAGAAGAATTAGTCCCAAAGCTCATATATTCCAAAAGATATGATGGTCATAGTAAGCAAAGGTTAGTGATGAAACGTTAAATCTGACTACCAAGTTCATAAATTCATATCTCCTTCATATGGAATGTTTTGATATTGTTCTTGGTGTCTATGAACTGCAGTTTGAGTCTAGTTTCATATGAAACTAGTTTTGCATCAATCAGACTTGTGGTTTGGGATATATGGTCAAAATACTGAACACATATTGAGCTGAAAATGAAGCAGATATGAACAGAGGAGCTTGATACTCGAGTATTGATCATAATACTCGAGTATTAGCTCAAAAAATCCTCATGCTTGAATACTATGATGCTGTGCTTGAGTAGGGCTTCAAGAAATCCTCATACTTGAGTTTTTGGATGCTGTACTCGAGTGAAAGCCTTAGGAAATAGTTCCAAACATCCAGATCAAGCTTAGATGAAGGGTAACTTAATGTATGATGATATAACATCCATTTAACATCCAAATTAAGTTATTTAACCACATCATCCTCCAATTCCAAACTTGAATCTTAACATTTCCATTTTATCTTGCAAGTTCTTTCTTCAATTTTTTTCTTCTTCTTGATCATTCTCCATAATTCAACTTGACAACTTCTTTTCTTTATTTGACCAAACTACATAAGAAATTCACATTAAATATAGTAGTTAGTCAATATACATCATACAAACTTTTTGCTCTTTTATATTTGACATCATCAAAAATAATCATATATAACAGTTATTGGTGGTACAACTTATTTGATTTGCAATTGCATTAATTATTGCCCTCCCTGCCAAAAAAATATGAGGAGAAAGCTCTTCGCATAGTGCCATTCTTTCTTAAAATTTCCAGCTATTTTTGCTACAAAGGCTTTAAGAGCAAGTTACTGTTTACCTTGCTCATCTCACTTATGGAACAGGTATTAGAACTATTGCAACCTTGTGCTGTTGAATTGACCATATTTTTAGAGTATCTATGCTTGTTTTACTTTTTCACCACTTATTCATGTTTGTAATTGATACAGACACGGTACTTGCAATTTCAAAAATGGCCTGTTGAGTGGGGTTGGTGCCATGACCTCCATTCATTTATTTTTGTATTTGAGAGACATAACAGATGCTTCATTTATGTTAGAGATGATTTTTAAGGTATTTATTTTCTTATTATACTCTTGATGCTAACACTGCGTCTGATTCAATGCAGGATAGTGATGGGCTGCCCTGAATACGGTTTTGCAACCTACTTCTTTGAGCTAGTGGAATCCTTGCCCACTGCATGGCAGATCAAGCGATTGGTGACCGTGATGAAACTGACTTGCTGCGGCAGGATTTCCCTTATCAAGAACAAAGCATTGAGGGTAACAGCTTGCTTCTTCTTTGATATGCTTTCAGATAACTTGCTAAATAGATTCATCTTGTCAACTATGAATATTCAAGTATTATAAAAGTTGGCCAAGTGATGTATCATCAAACAGAGAGTTTATTATTCTAGGAGATGCTGTGTAAAGATATGCTTGGGATTCATCCCCATAATGTATACTTTTTTTGGGTGCTAAGCATAGGTACCCTTCTACTTGGAGGCAATCCTGCATTGTTGAATTTTAAATATGGGTATCTTTTCTAACAAAGATTCAAACTCTCGAAGTTGTGAGGGATTATCCCATTTCACTATACTCAACCTCTGTTGTTTCTAGAATGTATAATTTTGAGTTAAATCCATTCACCTTATTGTAGTTGGTGGTGCTGCTGGTGGTAGTTTGTGAAAAAGGGGAGACTTTGGTATTTATTCGGCCGTCACCATGGCTTTTTATTGTGTTCAATTCTTCTTGTCTGTGTTTCAGGTTGGAGAAGATTTGACGGAAGGTGAGGCACAGGTGCTAGTGGAATATGGTTGGAGCCCCAACAGTGGGCTGGGAACAATGCTTAACTACTGTGGTAGAGTTATGCATGATAGAAAGAATGAGAAGGACAGCTCAGAGTGGAGATAAAAAATTGGCAAGCTGCTCGTGGATGGCTATAATGGTGGAACAATTGTGGCACCCTCCATCCCCGAAAGAGCTTCTCCATACAGTTGTGCTCAAATCTCAAAAAGTTGTCATCGGAATATCTGCTCGTGGATGGCTATATGGTTACAGCTTTTATTTCTATCATGCAAGATCAGAGTATGTTTGGCTTTATGCAACCATCTTTCTTATTCAGCTACATGTCCTGTATTTGCTTTGGTCTCTTCCTCATGCTTGGAGCTGTTGGTTTCAATGCTTCAATGCAACTATATATTGTAAGGAATCAGTCTTTTTCCATCTTTTTCCACTAGACACAATGTCTATTGGTATATCAAGCCATCCGTGATTGTATGAGTTTGTGTAAATATTATTTGACTTTGGTCTTCTTCAATTGATGGTTTTGGGTTTGATTTTTATTTTTTTATTTTGATCTGAGTTTGTTAATCTTATGCATGATGTGTTCTTTTTCTCTTCACTGCAACTAAAATTAGCTGAGTCATCATTCATGTTATCATTTTCAATCACACTAACAATATATAATAGAGATTAACGGTGATGACATTCTTGCTCAAATTTTGATATTTTGTAAGTCTTTTTGCACCTCTGAAAATTAGATGGATACTTTTGCTCTTTGAGTAAAAATTCTCGAGTATTTTTGCAACTCAATTGCCAACCTATATATTGTTGTATGATCATATCAACTTTCATGTCTGTGTTTTCAGTCAAACTAATAGTCAACTTAAGAAATATGATATTTTTACTCTCATTTTAAAAGTTTATTAATATTTTTACACCTCTAAAAAGCATATATATATTTTTGCTCGTTTGATAAAATCTTATGAATATTTTTGCACATTTACCTTTATTTTTTTAGAAGTCAAATGAAAGGCCAACACGGATATTAGACATCACATGTTTGAACCTATGAGGGGGAAGTAATTGCCAATAGCTCAAGCGAAGAAGTTCACGGGAAGGCATCAAATTATATTTGAATTTGTATATTCATCTTTTTGTTCCGATGTGGGGTTGAAGGTGTTTTTAAGTGATATAGTATGTTGATATAAAAGATACATAAATGTTTAGTATTTGCGATATGATGTCTTTGAAATTGTTAATAGTAATGTGAAGAGTATTAAACCGTATACGTACTCCTCATATAAATAAATCTGATTGTCATTTTATATATTTTACATTGCACGAAAACGAAAAGAATACTTTATGTTGTTATATAATTATGATAAAATATAAAATATTTTATTTTAAATAACATAACAATTTTATGCAATTAAGCATATAATTGATGTGATATTATTTTAAGTTGTCAATATAATCTAACTTGTAATAAAATGTATGATAAAAATTGTCACTACTAACTAAAGACTAAAGGCTGTGCCATAACTTTTTGAATCCTAGATGTTCTAGGTTAATTAAAGTCTCGTTGAATTTATCATGTAATTAAACAAAATTATAATATGTTTTATTATATGACCTCTATAATTAATTATCATAAAAATATAATTACCGGTGCGATAACAAACATCTCTCTGTGCAAAATGTTATCATATCTTTGTAAGAAACGGGGAGGTAGACTTGACTCACAAAAATGAAAAAGACTTCGTGATAATGACAACCCCGCAAGCACATCGTGACTTTCCACCCCAAACAACACTTCAATTGATTGCTAAGTAATTAATGTAGAGCATAATTTTTTGAAACAGTCTTTTAAAAAAGCCACATTTTTTTAAAAATCACATGCAACTTTTTATTTGAAATAATCGTATTCGAGAAATTATTCAGCATTAAATTTAAACATATCTTTTAGTAAAGATTTGAATTTAGATTTAACATGTTTTGAATGATTAACCCATTTTACTATATGTAACCCTGGATGGTCGCTTAAACTTTGAACAAGTCATATTTATTATAAACTAAAGAACACTCATGTAGTGACAAACAAGAAAAGCAAATAGGCCTATTTGGTATCTTGAAATTGGGATTGGAAAAGTGGAAGTAGATATTCTATACTGCAGGGTCCCCAAATTATAATAATAAATATTTAATACTTTTATCTACTATTGGTTTAATTTCTTAAATTTTATAATCACAAGTATCTTAAATTCTTTTAATTAATCCCAACTAACCTTATGTATTTTCTTCTCTATCTTTTTAAAAAAACATTATCTCTTCTAATTAAATCCTTAAGAGTCAACTCACATGCTAATTTCTTTACTCAAATAATTAAAATATTAGTTATAACTAAACCTCAAATACCTAAGTTCGAACTCTCCAACGTTCAAAATCCCATATTAAGTCTAACATTAAACCATGCCTAGGTAGATTTGACTCACAAAAATCATGGAAAAGACTTCATGATAATGACAACCTTACAAGCACAACTTGAGTTTTCACCACAAACAACACTTCACTTGATTAACAAGTAATTAATTTTAAGCAGAAACATGAGGTTTTGGAATAATTCTTCAAGCGCACACTTTTTCTATAAACACGTGTACTCTTGTAGGAAGTATTTTAGCTACTAAATGTAGACATCTCTCTCAGCAAAGATTAAATCCTTGATTTATCATATTGTATATGATTTATTCATTTAACTAAATTTAACCTCCATGTGTTGGTCAAACACATGCATAAGATTTTTCCAAACCAAAGAACACTCATGCGAGTGAGACAAACAAGAAAAGTAAATATGCCCCTATGGTTCAACGAAATTAGGATACACAAACAACCCAATTTACATGGTCCCTAAATTTGATTTTTTAGCAAGGATAAAAAAATCGGACCGGACATTAAACCGGGTAAGACAGTGGTTCAAGGATTGATGGGTCAGATCGGAGTCAAACTGAAGTCAAACCGGCTATATTAAAATAATAAAATTTAATAGATTATATTTTATTTTATAAAAATTCATAGGCAAAACTTAAAATATTATTTTATTTTACCCATATTGTAAATTTTTAGTGTTTAATTGAATATAAATGATAAAAACAATTGAGATAAATTAATTAACTTTATCTTATTTCCTCATGAATAAATTTATTTAAATAGAAAATAGAGAATTAAAGACTAGTTTCATTACTATATTTATTTTTAAAATTAATTAACCACATCTTCCCATTTTGATTCCATTTTTTAGTGTTTTTAGCTTTGGAGGAGTTTTTTTTAAGTGAACCAGTCAGACCGGATCATAACCGATTTTGACTAGTCTGACCGGTTCACAACCCATTTTGATCGGTCAACCAGGTCGTCGGTCCAAACCTCACCGGGATCAGACCACCGGCCGGTTCATCGGTTTCTGGTCCGAATAGGCCGGTCCGATCCGATTTTTTATACTCTGCTTTTTAGCATGCATAATAAGTGGTTCATTTTATTTCATCGCATTCTATTTTAAAATAAACAATTCATCAATTGGTTATCAATAATTTTTTGTTCACACACACATATATAGATATTCCTCATCAAAATAACCGAATAATTGTGGTCCCACACATTATCACACATTTTTTTCCATTGATTATCACACATATTTAGCTACAAGAGCCTTTTACTAATTTGTAATATGAGAAATAGATTGTGGTGGTATCTGAGAGTGTATCCATCGCATTTTTTTTTAAAAAAAACTTAAGCATATATAATCTTCCTTTTATTTTCAAATCAAAATATATCATAAAATATTCTAATAATAAGAATATTATGTGTGTGAGAGGTTGACTAAGCAATTGGTGTAACATGAAATGTGGGACCCGTTTATTTGACATACCCACATACTACAATATTCACTATATTATATTACTATTGATTTTTTCCTTCTAAAATATTTCCCTCATACCTACAAGCTAATTTCTTTGCTCAAATAATTACAAGATGAATTATAATTAACTCTAAATACCTAAATTCGAAGTCTTTAACACTTTAAACTCCCATATTAATATTATTATTAATTATTTAAATTTTAGAATAAAATTTTGAGATGTTACACAGACCATCTCATATATTAAGCTGATCCAATCTTTAAGAGGAAGTGCATAGCTTATTCAAATAGCCCTATTTGCATGGCCGAAAGTTTGAATCTACATTAGAAGAGATGTCTATATTTAATGTCTAATAGTATTCCGAACATGATTGTCTCTAATAAAATGATATATATGTTTCGCAAAAAAAAAAAAAAAACCCCATTTCCATGGTCCACAATGTTGACTTCATCTCATGCACAATAAGTGCTTGATTCATATTAATGGTGTTCCGTCTAATAAAATGGGTCAATCCTCAAATATGGCCAACCAATGTTTGAATCTCCGTTGGTAAAAACACTAACATTTAGTACTCGATAGTGTTTTGAATAAGATTGCCTCCAATATGACATCTACGCTTAAAAAAGAAGGGTGTTTCATTCCATCCCATTCTACTAATTTAAATTAAACAATTCATCAATTAGGTACAAATAATTATATATGATCAAAATTTATTTAAATATTTAAAATATTACTATCTATTAATCACCCCTACCCTTCACTAGTCATGGCTAATAGTAATACATGGAAGAGACTAATTCAAAAGTATTAAAATCATTTAACAATTTGAAGGATTAAAATTTAAATATTAATGAACCCCACGTTATCCATAAATTAATTAACAATAACATAAATGACTCTAGAGTCTAGATGACTCTAAAGTCTACACGAATCCTTTTGTGATAAACATGAAAATGTGGCTATGAATTCAAGTTAGTAAGAAAAACAGCAAAAAAGTTGGCAATAAAAAAAGTAACTGGGAAGTTTAAAGGGAAAACCCCATAAAAAAAACCTTTGAAATTGGGAAAGGACAGATTAGGGTCTCCAATTTCCATATTCCCAAATTAGGACTCTAGACCAAATAGGAATTTTAAAATCTTAGTGAAAAGACCGGATTGCCCTTATTTGTTATAGCTGTCTCAAAGAATCAGTTTGCATTTCTTCCCATTTCTTCGATGACACTCGCAATATTCTCCAACGGCTGTGTTTCTCTTGCTTCAAGTGTGTTTCTCTGCGTTTCTCCGACGGTCGTGTTTTCTTCGCATTTCTCTAACGACACTCACAACTTTTCTTCCCATTTGTTCCTCTTTCTGATGCTTCCCATATTCGAAGGATGAGACTCTCTTTTTATTAAAAAAAAAACACACACACACACACAAAACCTGAAGAATTAATGAAGTTATTGGACATTATTACATGAGAGGGAAATGTGAAACCCAATCTCAAGGCATATAACGTGCTCGTGAGAGCATGGTGTAAAACAAACATGTCTGAGGCATGGAATGTCGTGTATAAAGTGGTAGCGACTGGAATGACGCCGAATGATGTTACTTTCGACACAATGGCAACAACTAATTCTCATAATGGAGAGACAGCTAGGGACGGAGTAGTGATTTTAGAGATGCATAACAATGGTGTGAGGCCTAATGAGAGAACTTACAGCATCATTATCAGTGGATACTACAGGGAAAGTAAAATAAAGGAAGCTTTGAGATTTGTGTATAGGATGAAGCATGTGGGGCTGCAAGCTAACTTGTCATCCTCAACCCACTCGAATGAGGGTTGAGAATGAGAGCTTCATCCTCTCTCTCTCTCTCTCTCTATTTTTTAATATAAGGCTCTCATTGGGATGAGGACACTCTCATCCGAATGAAAGTCTCATCCTCAACTCATCCGAATGAGAGCTGAGGATGAGAGCTTCTTTTTTTTTTTTTAATCTCAACTCTCGTGCTCAACCCATTCGAATAAGGGTTGAGGATGAGAGCTTCTTCCTCACTTGAAGCTCATCACTCAAATATGTTCTCACATTAATTCAAGCCCCATTAAGCAGAATGAGCAAGAAGATAAATAGCTCACACACACACTTGATCTCTCTCAAATTTCACACACATTGACCTTAATTGTTGACAACAAATAATGCAGCATCAGTGTGTGATTATCATCAAAGCAGGTCCTTCTGGTCTCTCTTTGGCTGCATGCTTAACACGAAGATCTATTTACTTCGTCATCCTCGAAAGAGACGACTGTTTTACTTCTTTATAGAATAAATATTCCTACGATCACCTTCACCTTAGAAACCAATTATGTGAGCTTCCTCAAATGTCGTTCCTACACTCTTATCCTTAGTACATCCCACACTCTTGTGTGCATTAAATCATAATTCCAAATACAATTGACAAACCAGACTATGCGATGACAAAATCAAATTCAATATAGTAAATCATTTGAATAACTATATGATGACAAAACCAGACTATGTGATAACTCCATCTCTTTTATTGACAAATTCAATATAAGAAATCAAATTCTGATATATCAACGTTAACAACTATACATTAGGTATTGACAAAATTCGTATAAGGAATGACAACAAACTAGACAAACTAGCTAAACTATTCATTCGAATGAATCACTTTTATCATTCGAATGGAGAACTTATCTTCAACTCATTCAAATAATCTCTCGAGATAACACTCAACGTTAACAACTATGCATTAGGTATTGACAAATTCAGCATAGGAAATGATGACAAACCAGATAGGGTGTATTAGAAAAAGCCTAAGATGATAAAAATAAATTGAAACAAGGTGTACTCTTTAACCTGGCCGGATTACTTGAGCAGCTAAATAAATCTAGAACTGCAAATATACTATATCGCCTAATCTTGTTTAAGGTATATGTGTATTCATTTGAGCAATAATTTGTTTGTCAATATGCATATAATTATGTGATGTATCAAAGACCTACCACAAACATATTGAAACGCTAAATACTTTAAAAGTATCATTTTGAGAACCTGTACGAGGGTCCACTTGATGATGCTTATGCTACTGTAATAAGGAATCTTGAGGGACCTCTCATGCTTTATATGTCAAAGATGATTCCCGCATCTAATAAGGGAAGATTTGACACCTTTGTTAGTGTCTTCTCCGGTAGGATGAGATACTCAAACCATATGATAGAACCCAATATTAACATGGTTTTCTTGAGTGTTTTATGGTATTTTGTAATACCTTTACCCTCATTTTGCATGCATTTATACCATTATTGATTATATTGATTCATGCATTGCATTGTGCTTAATTAAGGGTAAAAATATGTCATTTATCTCATCCAAACTGTGAGTGTCTTGATCTTTAATTCGTTTAAGTTTTACAAAGCTCTGTGCCATTGTTTGTAGGCATTTGGAGGAGATTTGAAGACCCAAGATAGAGTATAGAAGGAGCCACAAGTTCATCAAGAGCTAATAATAATCAAAGGAGCCTTCTGCCACTATTAGGTCGTGACCTAAGTGTTTATGCGCGACCTTGATGTATTTTCAGAAGATGTAAGTTTTGTCACATGTCGCAATGTAGTTACTATAGGTCGCGACCTAAGTGCTTAATGCTGAAGCCACGCGTTTTGAAGTAGGTTATCAATCTACTACATATATGGAGGCAGCCAGATCGAACAAACTCGTCTCCCACTCTGCAGGTTTGTAGAGAAGAGCCCCCATCATTGCTTTCTCAGCCTCCCAACTCCTCCATCCATTCCCTCTTCCATTTTCTTCAATTTCCCCTACCATTTCCTGCAACTCCACTCCATCTACACCACTTCCACCACCTCCTCCTGCATATTTTCATCCCTTCTTGCCACTCCTCTCATGGCAGAAAGTATCTGTGGTTGCAGTTGCATTTCTGGGGTAATGAGAGGCTAAATCCTTGGCCTCTTGGTGAGGGAACAAAGCTTGAGTTCATGGGCTCACTAGGGGAGTTTTTCTTAGTCTTAATCTGAGTTTGAACTTGTGTTGGTTATTTCTAGGTTTAGGAATTTCCATTGTCATGTAAACCTTAATCACATGTTGTGATTTTGTGATTGGATTATGTATTTGGCTTGGATGATGCGTTTATATTGAATTACATATATGCATTGCAGTTGTGATTAATCCATTGTGTTCAATTAATTGTCAATGATTGTTGATGGTTAATTTGTGCCTTGATTCTGTGGTTGTTGATTTACAATCATTGGAGCATTTGCATCACTCATTCATTTATACTCTAAGTGGTTTTGAACAATGTTTTAAGAGGTGGTAATTAACTTGGATCCAAGTGAGTTTTCATTAATTAAAGCATTGGACCTAAGTGGTTGCTTGGGGTTTTTATCTAGACTTAGAGAATTATAAACTTTCATATCATTTTGAGAGCAATGAAAGCTAAGTTCCCATCATCAAGGGTCTATCCTACCATACATCCCTTTTTAATCCAAAACATATCTTCATCAATTGAAAACACCAAAAAGATTTACTTGTATTGTTTTGTTATTGCATCATAGTTTCCATAACCAAAACCCTCTTTTCATACCCAAGTTCAACATGTTTTTCATAACCAATTTAGACTAGGATATCCAATAAACCGCTCCTCGAGAAGAACGATTGGTTGCCCACTGTACTACATTATTTTTAGGGTAATCATTTTGTATCGAACCGGAAGGCAACAAAACCATGTCCGATCACCATCTCATATGAATATGCACTCCACATGAAGAATGATTTTCATTTGGAAGACAAATGAGTTATCCGAATGAATATGTAAGACTCAAGTATTATCCACCCATTATCGTACCTCATTCCAATGTCCTCTACTACACATTCGAATGTATTTCTCATCTTCACGTTATCCGGATGTGAACTCGAGATAAAGCCTACAATCTTTCCTAATTAATTTGAATGAGTACTGGTCCTCATTCAAATGAATGGCTCATTTTTCCAAATATTCTATAGCAGAATAAACACTTCATTCGAATGTGCTCTTCTAACCATTCTATTGAGATAATGTTTTGATGATGACAAATATGCTTTTGAAAGTGTGCTTTGATTATTAGTTTTCAGAAAGTTTTTGAAAATCTTCGAGTTTTAATGAAATGTTTGAGAGAACTCGAGTTTCATGTTTTAGAACTCGAGTTGTAGTGTTTAAAAGTATGTTCAAAACTCAAACTTTCAAGAGAACTCAAGTTTTGATTCGAGTTATATCAAAACTCGAGTTCTGGATTTTAAAACTCGAGTTTCGTGTGTTTAAGAAGCTTCAGAATTACAAAACTCTTTAGAGAACTCGGGTTTGAATAAAAGTTTTGTCATAACTCGAGTTTCAGTTTCTAAAACTCGAGTCTCGGGCGTTGGAAAAGTTTTAGAAATGCAAAACTCTTTACAGAACTCGAGTTGAAGTAAAAGTTCTGGAAGAACTCGAGTTTTGTGTTTTAGAACTCGAGTTTCGAATGTTGG
>QFDD01009841.1:0-12344 GCA_006871305.1 Vachellia collinsii
TCCTTGCTAGACTTTTCGAAGCTTCAGACCTGGGTTCCTAACTGGATCACTTGGCTTATCCCATTCATATTATTAATCTGTAATCCATACTTCTCTCTCTAGGGTCTTCACTCATGCATTCATAACTTTATAGCTAATATTTAACTATTTGTGCCTTTTAACTAAAACCCTTAGCTTTGGCATGTAAATTCTCATGGCACCATCCATAAAATAGCCCAGTCAAAGTAAAAACTAATAGTAAACATGCATCAATAACCACTACCGTGCATATACTTAATAGGCTGCCATCACCACATATGGTACTTACCCTTAGGCTACCATATATAGCTTGAGCTATTTTCCTTATGGAGGGTATTTACATGCTAAAATATATATACCTATACTTAATACCAAAAGTACTCATTACTAAACAGAAAGCCAAAAATTTAAGCAAAATACAAATATCAAGCTCCTTCAGCTCCAAGCTCCTTCAATCTTCATCAACCATTATGACATTGCCTTTAGAAGAGCTTGCTCTCGCTGTATGGCATAAAAGAAAGGGGTGAGATTCAGTGGAATCTCAGTAGTAGTGAGATTAACGGGAATCTCAGTAGTAGCTACTTTTCATCATGCTAATCAAACGTTGTTATAAACTATGCATGCAAAGACGAGTCATAGAGAAAACAGCTCGCAATAAATGAATTGACCAATTACCCAGTGCACATTGGTCTTACAAATAACTGAACTGATTAACTAACTAGTGGATCTCATTTCCATTTCTAACCCATCAATTCCAACGTACCAAATGGGGCATTAGTAAGTCTAGCAATTTTTCAACTTTATGGACCCCAACACAACAAACAAATTGTCGACAAAAAACACCAACTCTTGTCATATTAAAATCTGAGAAAAGTATAACATACTCCAACGCTTTATTCATTCCAAAAATTTACGCTAAACCTTTCTAGTAAAAAGTGTTGATGTTAGTTCGAGGTATTGCGTACTTTATATAAAATTTAGTTAGTAATGTACATAGGAGGTAGTATATAATGGCACTTCCAAATCAAGTGAAAATGCAAAAACCCTAAAATTAGGCTATACCATAATTTGTATGGGTACTAGTATTTTACTCATGAGACTAGGTCAAGAGACAAATAGCAGCCTATTACATAGTTCGACTCAAATTTAGATTAGTAAGGAACATCATTCCAAACCTCAGTTTGAACCTTAAGATATAATCCAATGACTTGAATTACTTAATGCTTTATCACCATGAAAACAGCAACATTTTCCTTCAATGTAGAGCTTTAAAGTTTTATTTCCATAGGAGCTGTCTTCCCACAATCAAAACTACTTAAAATCATGTTATGTATCTAGCATAGAGACACTTCCTCTCGCAGAATTTTCCAAGGTTCAAAAAACCAGACCGGGCATTGAATCGGGTGAGATAGTGGTTCAAGGGTTAATGGTTTATACCGGGTTCAAGCCGGAGTTAGACCGACTATATTAAAATAATATAATTTAATAGATTATATTTTATTTTAAAAAAAATTAGTAGATAAAACCTATAATATTATTTTATTTTACCCATATTTTAAATTTTTAGAGTTTAATTAAATATCAGTGATAAAAAATGGGATAAAATGAATTAATTTTATTTTATATCCTCATGTATAAATTTGTTTAAATAGAAAACAAAAAATTAAAGACTCATTTTGTTACCATATTTTTTTTAAAAAAATTAATGAACCACATTGTCACACTTTGATTCTCCTTTTTTCATTGTTTCTAGTTTTTTAATTTTTTTTTTTTAAAAAAGAGGTGAACCGGTTGAACCATTGGTTCAACGGGTTCGGCCGGTTTGATCGGTTCAACATCAGTTTGACCGATTCGAACCGGTCACCGGTTCAAATGATCAACTGGACCGGACCAGCGGCCGGTTCACCGGTTTCTGATCTGAACCGGCCGGTCCGGTCTGGTTTTTTGAACCATGGAATTTTCGTAGAAAACTTATTTTTTAATTGCAGAAAATTTTCCAGCAACGTAACATGTCAATTTGTCGTTACAATGAAACCTTTAGCATACTAAAACAATCTAAATATTCATTTTGTTCCTAAGAGTATCAAACAGCAAGTCCGCTTTTACAATTTTTAGCCTTAAATTTTGGACTTTATAATTTTCATCAAAATTCAATCAAATAATTCTTATATTCTTTATCTGCTTCAACATTTACCGTAATTCTACACAATCTCTAAAAAGAAAAAAAGAAAACAGAATGAAACTCCTCTGGAATAAGGAGTTACTCAATCGAACCTTGCTCATTTCATAGTAAAATCAACATACAGCCACAAAAATAGACATCCACACACCGATGTACCACTAATTTCATAATCTATTAAACAATTTATACTTCTTTTGTCTCTGATATCAGATAATCGGAGGCCACACAGACCAAAACAGCAAGTCACAAGTTCAGTTATCCCAAAATAGAGCCAATCAATCACATGCAACACCAACTGTCATTTTTAATGTACCTTTGAGCACTATTAAAGCCCATAATCGACGGTTCCTCCTCTTCAGAACCGAGATTCAATTGCCTCTACTCCCAAACTAACCCAATCAAAGAAACTGAAGATAGCAGATGGTTTATGTGACTCAACTTGATCTAAATCGTTGATTGCATGTGAGTTCCAGCCTTGTCGTGCCCTGATTCTTCTTCTTTCGATCTCTCGCTCGCTCTCTCACACTCTGCTCATCTGATTATGAAAATGAGTGAGGGAGGCAGAAATTATAGCGGCCGTTGGACCATCTGGCCCTTCTAACCAAGTTTTGTTTTCAGTTTTCTCCCTTAACTAATATGGGGAAAATTTAAATAATTTCTATAAATTAATCCTAATCACATTAGAAAGAGCTTCTCTTTTAAATAGTTACCTTAAGCCATATAGTAATTTGTCTAAGAATTTTCATGCTCAAAATTAACTTCTAGCTGTTTTTTTTGTTTTTTGAATTATTTCTCGAAAATAGGCCCTTACTTGCAAAAGTAGCTTTAAAATTATCTATAATTCCGTTCTGGAAATAAAATTTTTCATAACATCCTTTATTTCACCAAAATAATTATCTATAATTTTTCCTTAATTATTTTGGGCCTTTATATATTTTTAATGGTTATTTCTTTCTTCATTTTCTGAAATTCTGGCCTAAAATTAAGCTTTTAACAATATAATTTATTTTTAAGTTTTTTAATTTTTAAATAACATTACAAGACCTCAAATATGTCTTGCAAACTGTTTATCTAATTTTTGGAATGCTTGATTTTGACCTAAGTTGACGGTTATTGACCCTTAGGAGTAATTTTAGTTATGAGCCTATACTTAATAATTTGTAACTATAAAATAAAATCACCTTGTTTAAAGGTTATTATTTGAAGAAACATAAAATATAGTAGCATCATTTTATTTTTTTAAAAAAAGTACTTTGTACGGAAGAGGGACTTTCAAGTATAGTATAAACATTGAAAAACAAATGACTTTGGGAAGGTGAGGATTCTAACACTAGCAATAGAGCTTTGTGAAAAATAACTAGCACCATTTTTTAAAATTCTTAGGTCAAGTATTAAATTTGCTTGTGGTATTGATCAGGAAGTAAGAATGGAGATTCTCAGTTCTGTTGCTGCAAAAATAGTAGAGCTTACCGTGGAACCCATTTCAAGGCAAGTGGGATATTTATTGTGCTATAGAAACAATTTTAAGGAGCTAAAAAATCAAGTGGAGGTGCTGCAAACAATGAAAGAACGTATCGACCATGAAGTTGATGTTGAAAAACGAAATGTAAGAGAGATTGAAAGGGATGTGCTAATATGGCAAAAAAATGTTATCAATACTTTAGAAGAAGCAAAGAAACTTTGTGAAGATCCACGTGATGCAAATGGAGGGTGCTCCAAATGGTCTTTTTCTAATTTGAAATCTCAGCATCAACGTAGCAGAAAAGCAATTAAAATGGCAAACACCATTATTGAAATGAAGGGAAATGGAAATTTTGATAAAGGAGTTGGATACATTCCACATTTAGATATAATAAACAACTTTCCAACTAGTAGAGTAAGTGATGGGCTTGAGTCAAGAAGCTTAGTCAAGAAGAAGGTTGTGTTGTCTCTAAAGGATCCCAAGGTCAGCAAAATTGGAGTGTATGGGATAGGCGGAGTGGGAAAGACCACTTTAGTTAAAGAAGTTGCCAAACAAGTGAAGGAAGACAAGCTCTTTGATGAAGTGGTTATGGTAACTATATCTCAAACAAATCTTGAAAAAATTCAAGATGAGATTGCAGAACAGTTAGGCCTTCATTTAGAAGAGAAGACATCATCAATTGGAAGAGCCACCTGTCTATGTGAGAGGATAAAAAAGGAGAAAACTATCCTTATCATACTAGATGATTTACGAGAGAAAATTGATTTGGACAAGTTAGGAATCCCATCTTTAGATGTATGGGGAGAAATTGATTCGGAAAAGGAAGGATTTCCTCTAAAGGATGATTACAAGGGTTGTAAATTATTGTTAACTTCAAAAAGTCAGGATATTCTACAACAAAATGACACTCAAAAAAACTTTTCCCTTCATGTTTTGAATGCTAAAGAATCTTGGACTTTGTTTGAAGCTACGGTTGGTGATGCTATTAAAGATGATGATTTTGGAACAATAGCAACCCAAGTGACTCAAAGGTGTGTAGGCTTGCCTGTTTTGATAGTCACAATCTCAAAGTCATTAAAATATAATAAGAATATCTATTATTGGAAAGATACTTTGAACAATCTAAAAGGTGTTGATAACAAAGATATTCATGACACCCTTTTTTCAGCTTTGGAATTCAATTTCAATCGGTTAGAAGATGAAGTAAAGAAAGTATTCTTGCTTTGTGGTGTGTACGGAACATCCATATTTGTTAGTGACTTGTTGAAATATGTCATTGGTTTGGGTATATTCAAGCGTATAAACACCATTAAGGATGCAAGGATTAGGCTATATAGAATAATTGATGACTTGAAGAAATCTTGTTTGTTGGTTGATGATGATGCAAGAATGGAAATGGCTAAAATGCATGACATGGTTCATGAAGTAGCCGTCTCAATTGCCTCGAAATATTCTTTCTCCAAAATCAATGCTAAGTGGCATGATTGGCAAAGAAATGATATTCCTGAAAGGTGTACCCAAATTATCTTGAAACATTGTTTCATCCAAAAGCTTCCTGAAAGGTTAGATTGTCCATGTCTAACATTTCTCCACATAAATAGCACTGATAATCGCACTTTAGAAATTCCAGATTCCTTTTTTGAGGGTGCGGGAAACCTTGAAGCCTTAGATTTAAGAGGCATTATCATATCTTCAATACCTATATCTTTCAATTCATTGACCAAACTCAAAACATTGTGTTTGGATTATTGCTCTTTGAAAGATATGAGTGGAATAGGTGCCTTGTTAAATTTAGAAATTCTTAGCTTAATCGGTTCATCCATGGAGTGGTTTCCCAGTGAAATAGAGCAGTTAACTAAGCTTAAAATGTTGGATTTGAGCAAATCTGGAATTGGGACCACCTTACCCAACATTTTGTGCAAGTTGACCAAGATCGAGGAGCTGTATATGGGTGATGCCTTAATTAATTGGGAGGTGGATAGTTCAACAAATCAAAAGGCAAATGCTAGTCTTGCTAAGCTTGGCCAGTTGACTAGCTTGACCACTTTAGAACTCCAAATCCGTGATGCTTGGCTTCTTCCCAAGGGCATACCATTTGACAAATTAGAAAGATATAAAGTTGTTATTGGTGAAAAATGGGATTGGTTAGGCAAAAAAGGGACCTCAAGGTTGCTAAAGGTAAAGTTGGATACCAGTATTCATTGGGAATGGGGGATCCAAACGTTGATTAAAAATGTGGAAGATTTATACTTCGATAAAATAAGTGGCATTTCAAATGTGCTATTTGAATTGAATGGCAAAGGATTTCCTTTACTAAAGCATTTGCACGTCCAAAATAATAATGAAATTCAACATATTATCAACTCAGTGGAGAGGAATCAAACTCATGTTTTCTTCCCAAAATTGGAGACATTGACACTTCACAATCTCAATAGCTTGGTGAAAATATGTCATGGTCCAATTAAGGGTAATTCATTTTGCAAACTTAAGGTCCTCAAAGTCAAAAGTTGTTATCAATTAGTGTATCTCTTCTCCTTTTCAATGGTTAAAGCATGCTCTCAACTTGTTGAGATTCAAGTTTCCGAATGTAGTTCTATGAAGAAGATTGTGTCTACAGAAAGTGTGGATAGAGGCAATTCCAGTGATGAGAAGATTAAGTTTCTTCGATTACGGTCCTTGACTATACAACATTTGCCGATCATTGATGAATTTTGCTCTAATCAATTAAGGGCTAATGTTCCTACCCCTTTTTTTAGTGCCAAGGTACATTATTTAACTTTTTTGTATATATTGATTGAGATGAGCAATATCCAATGATTGATAACTTCTTTCATTTAAGAAATGATATGTTAGTTTAATTTTTGCAAAAAATTATCCGCACCCTCTTATAAATGAATGATGTCAGCTTTTGAATGTCCATGATGGATCATAATTCTTATTGTTAATATCATGTCTATACTATTTACTGCGTATTTCTTTTATCATATTGATACTAAAACCATTTTTTTTCACAGGTTAAATTTTATAACTTAAAGACTTTGAAGCTGAGTTCTGTCAATTTAACAAAAATTTGGGATGACAATCAATCTTCTGCATCCTATTTGATCCAGAAATTGGCCAACTTGACAGTAGAGGATTGTAGTGGCTTGAAGTATTTATTCTCGTCTTCCATAGTTGGAAGGCTTTCAAATCTCAAGCAACTTGAAATAAGTAAATGTGATAATATGGAGGAGATAATTGCTACAGAAGAGATAAGTGATGCTGCACCCGGAGAGGTAAATTAAATTTGAACTGAAAAGATTTTTTTTTGGTATGGTTACAATTAATTTATCAAGTTTGGTTCTATGAAGTTCCAATTCAACGTCAACAACGTATCTTCCTCACGTTTGTTTGCAACGGTAGAGTGTTAATATGAAAAGTAAAACAAAAAAAGAAAGTGAATTCTTATATAACTATATTTAAAAACATCATGTGTGTCTAAAATAGCATTGTGATATCAAAGTAGCAAATACTTTAAAAGAATTAATTACATTTTACTTCATTGTTTGCTCTTAACCTTGCAAATGGATGACAGGTGGTTTTCCCCAAATTGGAAGTTATGATAATAAAAGACATGCAGAACTTAAAGACAATATGGCACCTTAACATGGCTTCAAATTCCTTGGCTTGCTTTAGGACGTTGAGAGTCAAAAATTGTGAAAACATTGAGGAAATATTTCCAGAATATATGAATCGAGCATTTGCAAGCCTAGAGACATTGGAGGTTGAAGAATGTGAGTCGGTAAAAGAGATATTCCAATTGGGTGTCAATGTAGATGATACAACACAGCTCAAGTATATTACATTACTTCGTTTGCCACAGCTGAAACAAATTTGGAGTAGAGGTTCTCAATCAAGTCTTCACTTTAAGAATTTGCAAGTTGTGCGGGTGGAAGGTTGTGCAGATTTAGAGTACATTTTCCCATTCTCCATAGCCATGAGTCTTCTTCAAATTGAAAAAATTATCATAAAGTACCCAGCAAAGATGAAGGAAATTGTTTTCGTCAAAGAAGAATCCTTAGATTGTCCTCCCAAATTTGAATTTAACTATTTGAGTTCATTGGTGCTTTGGAGCATACCTGAACTGCAGCGGTTTTGTTCTAAAAGTCACAGTTTACAATGTCCCTCATTGAAGATACTGGATGTCCGCAGTTGTTTGAAATGGAGTCTATTCAACAAAGATGTCACTACTGGTAGAGGAAAGGTTATTGATAGTAATCTACAAGTATCAATGCGACAGCTAACTTTCCCACTCAATGAGGTATGAATTGGTAATAAAATCAAAATGGCCATTAATTCAAACCGTTGAATAATTTTTGTTTAGCAAGAATAATTTTTAATCATGTTTAATAGGTATGAATTGGTATTAAAATGCCCAATACATGAAACCGTTGACAGAAATGAAAACATTCTATTTTATTTTTAGAATGCACAATTTTTAACCTTGTTTGTTAGGTAGCTATGAACCCTATATATACACAAAATCACACGCATAATTGGCACAGGTTATTTGCAACTTGGAGCTGTTAGCACTCAACTATGAAGACGCTAGTGTGATAATACAAGGGCAATTTTTTAGGGAACAATTCTGCAAACTCAAATGTCTTGTTTTGTCAAACTTTGAAGATGAGCAGGCAAGATTTCCAAATTGGTTTCTCCAAAACATGATCAGTCTAGAGCGAATGATCATTGAAATCAGTTCTTTTAAGGAGATTTTCCAACATGAAGGACAAAACAGGATTCAAACCCGAGTTAAATTTTTGACACTCAATCAGTTGCATGAACTGGAATATATATGTAAAGAAGGATGCCAAGCAGACCCGGTTCTTGATGTTCTTGAAAGATTAATTGTGAAAACATGTTCCAGTTTGAAGAATTTGGTGCCTTCCTCAGTAACCTTTAACCACTTGACATATTTAGAGGTGCAAAATTGCAGAGGGTTGATTTATTTAATTACTTCATCAACGGCAAGAAGCTTGGTAAACTTAACAACAATGAAGATAAGAGAGTGCGATTTAATCGAGAGAATCTTGGAGGAAGAGGGAGGGGGAAGCAACAATGTAATTGAGTTAAGTGTATTGAGAGAGTTTTGGAGCTTGAATCTTTGCCAAAACTAAATTCTTTTGGCTCCAACAACTGCTTCATGGAGCTTCCATTGTTACAAAAACTTGTGATAAGGAAGTGTCCAAGAATGAAAACCTTCACCACAAGTGGCACGAGCTCACCGTTACTTCGAGAGATTCTAACAGATGATAAAGATTTGAAATGGTTTTGCGATGGTGACTTAAATAGTACAGTGAACAAGATATTCCAACAAATGGTATGTTTGAACTCCATTCAATTTTTGATAATCTTCATTTTATTTTAACTAATAACAATACACATCTCCTAGGTGGCATTCCGTTGTATGGAGCGTCTAGAGCTATCTCAATATCCTGAGTTAGGAGGAGATGTTTGGTACATCCATGTTGAGCATGGAATGTTTGGCAATTTGAAAAATTTAGTAATACACAAATGTGAAATTTTACCCAAAGTCCTTTTGCCGCTAAATTTGCTGAAAGGGTTGTCCAAATTGGAAGAGCTTGAAGTGAGAGAGTGCAATTCACTGGAAGCTTTGTTTGAGCTGCCTAATATGAATGAAGGAGGAATAATGGAAAACCTGATCATTCATATCAAGGGAATTAATCTCTTTGGTCTCCCTGAGCTCAAGCATATATGGAGACAAAACTCTCGAGAAATTGCTGCTTCTGAAAATTTTGGTGAGATTCTTTCTTATGACAGTAAAGGGTTGCACAATTTACAAGTTCATGGCTTCAGGGAAACAACAGAAGAAGGTGATATCCATCATCAGCTGCCAATGTATTCCATCACCCCGGTATGAAACTTTACTTCTTTGTTCAGATTTTTCTATATCCAATAATGGTATGCATGAAAATGATGTTATCCGTACCAAGTAATTCGTTCATGCACTGAAATGCGTGCGTAATTTAATTTGTTGAATAAAAATAAGCCATGTCTACTTCTAATTATAAAGAGTGGATCTTGTTATGAATTTCACTAGATTATAGAGATTATAGTTTAAAAATAATAAGTGTATGTAAGTATTGCCTTCCTAGCCTTGTCTCAAACACATGATGTCTTTTGCAAAGCAGGTTTAGGGTCTTTGATTTGACTCTTTCTAATTTCTTATATTGTATTTTATCCTCCCAAATACTTCTTCTTCTTCTTCTTCTTCTTCTTCCTTTTTTTGCATCATTACGTTATACAAAACATATGTGAAATTTTAATAACTTATTATGAAAAGTCGTGTAATTTTAAAATTTCTAGACGAAAAATGCACTACAATTGTGATAGTTTTCATTTTATTGAATAAAAAAAATTTAAAATGGCATTATGTTAACACCATGAAATATCAATATCAAAATGCCTCTCATTCTGTCTAAAATTTAATGATCAAACAAAATTGGAAAATTATACAAAGGGTGACTGACAGCATTAATAGAATCATGTTAACGCCCCATTGCTTCTTGGGCCTTGCTTCTGTTCTCTAACCTTATGCTTTGTTCTTCACAACACGATTTATGAACTCTTTGCATAGCCCTATATGCTTTGTTTTACGTTTGCCATTCCCAAGACATGAAGTCCAAATAATAAAACGAAGATAAGCTAGTTGTGTTTAGGGTTTTACTAATGCTTTCCCAAATTTTGTAATATTTTGTTTTGAAGCAAGAGCATGTTAGTACTTTAAATAGCTTTAGAGGTTAGAAGAACAACAAAAAGCTTTTTAAAATTTTTTTGGCTAAGCATAGGATTTGGTCCTCTCAATTTACATTAAGTTTTAGTTCACTGCTTTAAAATTGTAAACTATGAAGAGTATTTTTAATCGCATGCTCTTAATGCCGATAGAATAAATTTAAATAGTCATTATGCTATTAAATGTTAACAGGTTATACTAATAATAATTTTTGTGTTTCAAAATTCAAACAAACCTGTATGTCAGTATGTTTATTTTAATTTCAATTCTTAATAACTTGAATCATTTAACATATTTATTTTATATTTTATAATTATAATAAACACGCAAAGAGGCTTATTTCAATATGATTTTACATTAAAAATGATTATAGGCATGCTTTATTAGTAAATAACTCTAGAATCACCATCTGAATTTGCGAAGTTGCATTTTCTGTTAAAAGAAACAGGCAATGTTAAGGTTAAGGCTAAGTGATTAAAAAATCTAACTTATTAGTCTAAGGAACTAAACTAAAACTTGACATAAACAGATGTACGCAAGAAATTATTGCTACAGGTTTTTGAAATGGACAAATCGTATAAGAACATTAATTATAATTAGGGATGTTAAAGTTTTGAAAAACAAGCAACATAATTATCAGTAACATGACTTGGGTATAGTTCTGGCTCATATTTTATTTTCTTATATGAATTTCCCCATTTATGAATTATCTCCAAGAATAGTTTCTCCTCGACTTACAGCTCAAGAATATAACTTTGCTTCGATTATGACAGCAGCTCAAACAAAGTTGCAGTGTAGATCCTCAAGAAAGCCTTCATTTCTGTAAGCTAGAAGTTGTGCGTGTTGAAAATTGTCATGCTTTAGAGTACATTTTCCCATTCTCCATAGCCACGGGTCTCCTTCAACTTGAACAAATTATCATAAACCACGCAGTGAAGATGAAGGAAATTGTTTTTGTCAAAGAAGAATCCTTAGATTGTCCTCCCAAATTTGAGTTTAACCGTCTCAGTTCCTTGGGGCTTTGGGGCTTACCAGAACTGCAGTGGTTTTGCTCTAAAAGTCACATTTTAAAATGCCCCTCATTGAAGGTACTGGATGTCCGCAATTGTTTGAAATGGAGTCTACTCAACAAACATGGCACTATTGGCAGACAAAAGGTCCTTGATAGTAATCTACAAGTATCAAAGCGACAACTGACTTTCCCACTCAATGAGGTACGAATTGGTATTTAGCATAAATAATTTTTAATCATTTTTATTAGGTATGAATTGTATTAAAATACGTAATACATGAAACCGTTGACATAAATGAAAAGCATTCTAATTTTTTTTAGAATGCACTATTTTTAACCTTGTTTGTGACGTAGCTAGGAACCCTTTATATACACATGATCACAGGCATAATTGGGACAGGTTATTTGCAACTTGGAGCTGTTAGCACTCAACTATGAAGACGCTAGTGTGATAATACAAGGGCAATTTTCTAGGGACCAATTCTGCAAACTCAAATGGCTTGTTTTGTCAAACTTTGAAGATGAGCAGGCAAGATTTCCAAATTGGTTTCTCGAAAACATGATCTGTCTAGAGGGAATAATCATTGAAGTCAGTTCTTTTAAGGAGATTTTCCAACATGAAGGACAAAACAGGATTCAAACCCGAGTTAAATTCTTGATACTCAATCAGTTGCATGAACTGGAATATATATGTAAAGAAGGATGCCAAGCAAACCCGGTTCTTGATGTTCTTGAAAGCTTAATTGTGAATACATGTTCCAGTTTGAAGAATTTGGTGCCTTCCTCAGTAACCTTTAATCACTTGACATACTTAGAGGTGCAAAATTGCAGAGGGTTGATTTATTTAATTACCTCATCAACGGCAAGAAGCTTGGTA
>QFDD01009842.1:0-11388 GCA_006871305.1 Vachellia collinsii
GACGAGGCAAAATTCATCAAGGCAAGATGTGAAGTCCATAAGTCAGAATCCATGGAAGGATCGAGGTGGATGAACGTTATTATATATAAAAAGGAATAAAAAAAATCAGAAGTTAAAGCACCTCCTGTGATACAAATCAAATAATCATCCCCAACAAAAAGAAAACAGAAATTTTGTCGGAATATTAGAGCTGATTACACAGAGACAAACGAGGTAGACTGCGTCAGGTGGTTTTGCGTTGATACTTTGAAGTAATTTATCTGTGGAATTGAGTTTTCATGAGGATTTGGATTGCTTTGCTCTAAGCTTTAAAAATGCCTATCGAGGTCTTTAAGAGAAAAAGTCAGAAATGCGTTTAGATTTGGACAACACCTAAGCGCGCTGTTTAAATTTTGAATTTTGAAAGCTCTTTTTAAACCGTACCTAAGAGGTGCGATTTAAAAAGTGCATCTTTTAGACCGCACCTCTGAGGTGCGATGTAAAAAGTGCATCTTTTAGACCGCACCTGTTAGATGCGGTCTAAAAGATATTCTTTCTAGACCGCACCTCTGAGGTGCGGTCTAAAAGAGGCACTTTTTAAACCGTACCTCTTAGATGCGGTCTAAATGACTTAATATTTGTATTCTTATTTACAGAAATGCCACCGGTTATTTTTTTAGACCTTATCATCTAAATGCGGTCTAAAAAAGACGGTCTAAATAAGCATTTTTCTACTAGTGAATAACTATATTCTTACACTCCCAACCACTTATTAATATAAGAATATTTAATATTCACATAAACTCAAATTAATAATTAATTCATATATATAATTATTAGTTTAAATAAAAATCTAACTGATTAGTACAATTAAGAGGATCATTGATATTTATTCATAACAATTTTTATGGGTAAGTGTGCAAATTTAGTAGCAAAGTTATCAGCCGAAGCACCCAGCACAATTAACTTTTTAATGGTGTAAACTTAGCAAAAACCAATTAATAAAGGTGTAAATTTACTAACACCGTTAACCCTCCCTATCTTCATTAACTAACTGGCATATTTTACTATTTTTAGGGTGTAGAATTTTATTTTGAGATCATTTAGGTAATTAAAACTACTTTTTTTGCCTAACTTCATTTATGAAAATTGCTCTAAATAACTTTATTTTTCTAATGGTAATCAAAATTACTCATTTTGCTTATCTTTTTTACTTGTTACTCCTTTTGAGTAGTTTTGATTATTATTATCGGAAAGAAAAATTATTTAGAGCAATTTTCATAATGGAAATTAAGTAAAAATGAGTAATTTTAATTACCTAAATGATCAAAAAATGAAGCCTGGACTCTAAAATATGTCAGTTGGTTAATGGAGTTAGGGAGGATTAACGGTGTTGCTAAATTTATACTCTTGTTAATTAATTATTATTAAATTTGTATCCTTAATAAGTTAATTGTATACAGCGCTTCTAACTAATAACCTCATTGCTAAATTTATACATTTACCCTTTTTTATTCAAGATGCAAAATAAATCTTATCCTTCAACTCAGTCCAAACACCGCAATTGTTATGCCATTTTAACCTAATTGGTTTAAATTTGAGAAATTAATTAGATGTAATTTCCCTTCCTTTATGATGATTATCTAATAGGATATTGAGTGGCTCTTAGTCGTAAATTGCATGGCCTATGTGTGTTCAAATAAAAACACCCACATTTAGTAGTATATAATACCTCAAACTAAATTGGTTCTAATTAAAGAATAGTTATACCTAAAAAAAAAGGACATTTTGATCTTAAATTGAACCACTATAAGTCATCGACACATGAATTTAGAGCCAGCAAAGGTGTGGGCTTGAGCTTACAGGATTGGCCTTTGATGAGTTTAGGCTTAATCAGGTTGACCCAATTAAACCAGATTGAAAATGGAGGACATTTTTTAAGCCCAGCCCATTAGTTCTAGGGTCAGGGTCAGCCCATGAGCCTCAACGACATGTAATAAATTTTTTTTTTACATCTTTTTCAAAATAAATTTATTTTATATAATAGAATTTTTAATTTGAGACATAGATGTTAGCAAATAATAATTAAATGTTTTATCTCTTTTTCATAAATAGAATAAGTAATTACTAACAAAATCCTTGATAAGACAATGATTCTACTTTTTTATTATTTGATATATGTGCGCTATATGCTTCTCTTTTGAATATAGAAAAGTCTACATGATATTTATATATTCATGAATACAATTAGATAATTGTTTTCTTTATTCATCTTACATCAATAAAAATACTTCTATAAAACTTATAAACGAAATTTTTTTTTGTAAAACCATTAAAAACCAAATTAAATATTCTTGAAATTTGAGTGGAAATTTTTTAAAATTCATGAGAAGTACTTAACATAGTAGATAACACTCCTAGTAAATATGTTTGAAAAGTACTAAGAGTTAAGCAAATAAAAACATTTATAATAATATATACCTGAAAGTGAAAGTTATATGATATAAAAAAAATCATTAGAAAATAAATCAAAATTTTCAAATTTAAAAAATAAAAAATATTGCTGAAGCTTAAACGGGTCGACCCATGGTAGAGCCAACCCTTTTAAATTTGTGGTCATACAAGACTAATTCTTTTAGACCCAACTTCTTCTAAATGCACTAAACTACAAACTTAACTCTGGAAAAATAATTGAGCAATTCAAAGTTCTATTCGAAGCACTTTGCATTCTCTACAAAGGTAAATTAAAGCCTAGCATCAAATCTTAATCCTTGGCTCACAAAACCAGTGAAGATTATATAATATTCCACTGGAAAAACAGCATTTTCCAGATCAACACACTTATCCAATCAGCATGTTCTAGGACTTATTTTAAAATTCAAAATATGTACTAAATGCTCATCAAATTTTATGGCACACCAAATACCATTTGACTAATTAAGGATCCCCTCAAGTTAGCTATCCAGCAATCTCACATGCAAAAATATAACACCCAGAAAACTCAAGCCTCAAATCTCAAACCATTACTTACCAAAAACTTTCTTCAACATTCCATAAGACATTTTAAAATCTTCAAAACACAACTCCTTGACTCATATACTCATTGCCCATTTGAAACACACACACACGCTCACGCTCACACGCATGTAAATTCATCATTAACGCTCCAAGCAGATTTTTAACACCAATAAGAGAGTCAATATACATACACAGATTCAGCCACAAATTGTACTCCTCCTCTTCTCCAAAATCTCAGAAAACCAGTAGCCCTTTTATATAAATATATATATATATATATATATAAACTTAGCCCCTGTTTTCGATTCTACATAGAACCAACAACCCCAATGAACAAAATCCATCCTTTTCCACTAAACAATACTCCAAACACCAACATAATACTTTAGAACCACCAAATCACATGTTAATTGTTCAGAAATCAAAGAGAAGGAAGGTTACTGTTCATGTGAACAGTAACAACATTTCAGGTCTTCAAGAACACCAGAAAAACTTCCATACAACACTCAAGTTTGCTCTAAAAGCTTTGGTTCGATTCACTCTTAATTTTAATCGGTGAAAAGCATCACATAGTTATCTCTAATTTCACAACTTCCAAATATGAAACTCACCCCAAAAATGACATATTGAAGAAACTGGGGGCAGATGAAGATTGAGTAGACTCACCTAACCCAGTAGCTCGGCTTACAAGCTTTGACGGCTTCTCCAGCGAGTTCCACAGCGCGCGCACGATGCTCTCTCACTCGCTCTCTCTTCTTGGACGGGAAAGAAGAAAGGGGGAATTACTATAAAGTCCTATGTAAAAGAATTAATATCAGAAAGGTCCTAAAAAGTTGTCAATATGAGTTACTTGAATTGTCAATGGTAGCTGCTTGAGTTGTCAATGTGACCTTTCTGATATTAATTCTCTTGCATGGGATTTTATAGTAATTCCCCCAAGAAGAAATGAGGGGAATGAAGATGATGATCCCATGGCTTTAGTAATCTGCCAAATGTATGGCATGTGTGGAGGGTAAGATTACAATGTTGCCCTCCCACACTTATCCCTTCTTCATTACAGTCTTTTTTTTCCTTTTTTTTTTCTTTCAAAATCCAATAATCATCTTTTTATTCCAATAAGAAACCTTCACCCTAAATGTGACACTCAATATGTAAAATAATTATTTCGGTAAATTTTGGGTAATTTACTTATTTTTCTCAAATTTCCTTAAAATAAAATTGTCTTAAAAATTTATTTATACTAATCCAAAAATTTTGTAATTGGCTTTTCAAATCCTCAATTATATTTCATATCACATTGGTCAATTTTCAGGATGTCACACTGTTCAAACCAACCTTCGCTTCATGAGCTTCTTGTCAAATGGAAAGGACTACCTCAAAGCGAGGCAAGCTGGCATTTGTGGCAATTATGGGACTAGATCCAAGCTTACGAGAAAAGGAAGGCAATGAGAACGTCACCGGGTTAGGTGGGGGAGGATGTTACTGTCCACTTTAGATATTTCTAGAAATCTATAGAATCTTCTTTTAAATACATGAGTACTTTAGCTTATTTTAGAATTCTCTATACTTCTCCATACTTTTCTACACATGTAAAATATCTAAATATTTCATAAGAGTATTTTGAAAGATTGATATAGGCCATTAAATCAAATAGATTTCTACCGTCCATTAAGGAGGTGGAGTAGTATAAATACCCCTTAAGGGTTCATTTGTAAGCATTCATCAAGCATTTTCCAAGTAATATATAAGCATTCTTTCACACTTTCTCTCTAGCTTTCCTTAGTTTCCAAAGGCTTACTAGTAAGTTCCAAATTCAAGTTCCAGTAAAGTTTGCTAGACCACACGGTGCTAACATCAAATAAATATCCAGCACGTGACAACAAGCAATGAAATACACTATTTACCACATTAATGCTTTGTCTCTTTCTTCTCTGTTTATTTATTTTTCCTAGGCTCTAAAAATCAGTAAGAGGAAGCCAGGCAATATCTGACATGACAATGATGATGAGTAGCTTAAAAATCAGCAAGAGGGCCAAATTGCATTTTAGGCCTAATAATTTGTTAGCTTACTGACTTTAGCGTTTGATAACTCCTTTCAAAATACATTTTGAGCAAAAAACTCATTCTTAACATAATGCATTCTGTCAAAAGGCTTTTTGGAGAAAAATCATTTTTCAAAATGTATTCTAACCAATGGTCATTCTCTCAACGGTTTTTCAAACGGGCACAATAATTGGTGTGGCCTTAGGTTATGTTTCTACCACTCCAACTTCAACGCCAAAAATACAAACCAACTTTGGTCTCCCCCACACAACACCAATAAGTCAGAACACCAGCTTCCTAGTGCCCTCCAACTCAAACCAAGATTTGATTATTTTGTGTTCGTCTTGCAATGGCCAGACGCTTTCAGCAATATCCAACGAAATAAGCCTACCCCACAGCCCCCTTGCCTGCCCCAAGGCAATGCCATCCATATTCTCTGCTTCCACAGCACAAAGATAAGTTCACCGTTCATGGACTTTGGCCTCAGTTGGATGGTGCCATGTCTCCATTATTCTGTTCACCTGCGCAGTCTATGACAGATAATGATCTAAACTCTCTCTTTTACGATCATATTGCTGATATATATTTCATATGTTACTATCTTCTGTTCCCAATTAATACACATACACACACACATGCATCTATGCACATATATGCAGCTCATTGCAGTTAAGAATGATCTGCTAGATTATTGGCCAGATTTGTTTGATGCTCAAAACTTGCCGAGCAAGCCGAATTTTTGGACAAGGGAGTGGAACAAGCATGGGAAATGCTCTTCAAACAAGTTCAGTCCACCACAGTATCTCAAAATAACTCTTGATCTTGCAAAGAAGTATGCTAAACCCATCTTTGATGAACTTAAGAAACAAGGTGAAGGAAGGCCGAGGAAATTGGTTCAGTACTTAATTTTTTTACCTGAGGTTATGTTATCTTAAAAATTTTAAAATATAGTAATATTGCTCCATTACATTAAAAATTTGATGTTAACTATTAATAGTTTAACAATAATTTACAAAATTGATTCATTTTAACACTTTCAAAACAACAGTGAATTCAAAAAAAATTCTATGGCTTGATTGTTCTTGAGTGAAAGTATTTGGAGTAGATTTGTAGCCTAATCCTTTTAAAAAAAATGTTTCCCCAGATAGTTGGGAGAATATAAAGGATGTTGGGTTATTGGTTAAAAAAGTCCATAGGAGACTCTGAAAAAATAAATAGTGAAATTTGGACTACAAAAAGTGGGGGAGAAATGTACAAATAATGGGATCACAAATTTAATCTATACAAGCTATAAAAAGGTTGTTGTTCAATTCAAAAGATGATTTTTGTTGTTCCGAATCTTAAGGTAATAAATTGTGGAATAATATGAATTGTTGTTTGTATTTTTTTTCTACAATCTTTGTTTATATTTTTAGTGTGTACAAGAGTACCGCTAGAGAATCCATTATTTATTAATTAGAAGGAGAAGAAAGCGTCCATTGGAAGGGTTTCATACTTATGTTTTGGGTTCTGATGGTGGTTGCGCCAAAAAGCTCCATAACTGTGGATGATACTATCAGCCTATCAGGGGCCTCCACTTAGAGGTTCATCTTTTATCTTTTGTTTTTTTTTTAAATCTTTTTTTTTTTTTTTGGCCCGATTTTTAAATCTTTTTGATTTGGGTTTTTGTCAATAAGCTGCTTTGGCCCATTCTATCAATGCTGGTGGATTTTCCCGTCACTGTCGGATTAGAATGCGATAAACTCTCCTTTAACTCATTAAATATGTATTGTTCAGATTTGACTAGTTCATATTTATTTTTTTATTTTTTATAAAAATTTATTTTAATGTATATAAAATCTAAAATAAAATTAATCTCTTAATCATTATATTTTTAAATAATAATTTTTAATTAAAAATTACTAGTTTAAAAAGTAAAATCTGGACTGTCCAAATTTAATGGTTACGTGAATTTATTAAAGTGATAAGCACACAGATCCATCATTATCCTAGTTTATGGTAATCCTTTCTTCAGACTTCAATAATAAGTTTATGAAAATATTAAATAGAACATTAATCAATAATAATGTTAAAAGATCAATTATAGATTAAGCATAATGATTAATGAGGGGTAAATTAGTAAAGAAGATTTATTTTAATATGATTTTTAATTAAAAAAGTATACCTCAGTAATCTTTTTAGAATATTCTTTAATGCTGAATGTTAATGATTTGAACAAAAATATGCTTTTAAAAATAGAGGGCAGGTTTGTCCAATTATGATAAAACAAAAGGATGATTAGAAAATTTTACTTTTATTTTTATAATCCTTTGTCAGTGTGCGTTCAGTGGTGGAAAAAAAAAAATCCATCCACTCACGCACTAAAGCATCACCAATAATTGCCGAGGTGCTCGCTTTCAAATCGAGTTACATGCATCAAATCTTGATTATTCAAAATTTTAGATTAGATTTGAATGGTAGAGATTAATTTAATTTTTATTTAAATAAATTATTTTAATGAGCACATAATCTAAAATAAAGATAATTCTGTTGTTTTTGATTTTCTAACAGTTGATTTATTTTTATAAAATGTGAGAAAGTTGGAAATTAGAAGAAGAGAATAGTATGACAAAAAAATTGAGAATGAAGCAAAAGAGCATTCTCATTCACATGTTTGTTGTCACAATACTTTATACATTCCGTTTAAATATATGCCTCCAACTATTAAATTCTAATGTCATGATTAAATATTATTAGGGTAACATAAAGACAATAACTATTACAGGCTTCTCTCACATTATCAAGTTTCAGGTATTTAGAGAAAAAGAATGATACAAAGAAAGCAAAGAGTTTGGTGTTATGCACATCCACTCATATAACAATATAATATTTATGGTTTTCGGTGCAAAATCTCTCTACATAGCATGGAAAACGGTCTAGGGCCTATCTTTTGTATCTATATGTGGATATCACATCGACTTAATATGAGATAATATAGAATAATTTAGGAGTTATATGAGATAATATAGAATAATTAAGGTGTTCTTTCACGCCATTCAAACGATACTATCCCTATGTTTTTTAATGCCTTCATACCATTCATCATCTTATTTTCTCCATTTTCCTTCCTCTCTTTTTTGTTATTAATTTATTTCTAGAAAAAAGTGATAAAATTGATTTTCTGATAATAGATTTTAAAAATAAAAAAAATAGCTCCTGAAAAACCATGGTTTTGAGGGTTAAAAGATATTCTTAATAGTTTTAAAGTGTTTGTGTGACTCACACAAAACTATGCCTTTCAGGGTTAAAAGCTATTCTGGATTTTGGTGGAATGTATATCTACTCTGTTTTTGAAACCATAGTTTTATACCATGTTGCCAAACACATTGTTCTTAGGGAAAGGGAAGGGGTTACTAGACTTTTTGGTCCTTAATACAAAATGATGTTGAGTTTTTTCAGATTAATGGTAGGAATTACTCTTTCAATATGATATATGGTCTACGAGATAAGTATATGATAGTAGTTTAATTTTGATTTTGCATGAACATGCATGCTTTTGTAACACCAATGCAAACAAGGTAATATTATTCAGTGTCAAATTGTAAAGAAGAACATGAAATAACTTTTAATCATTAATTACATACTTCATTCCTCATTTCCTTATTATAAAAATTAGATAATTAATTTACATAGTGTTCACATTGTAAGTGCGCAAGTCGCGTCAAGTAATAAAGTGATCAATAGAGTATCGTTCTCACGAGGATTTGGTTCCAAAACCCAGTTAAGCAATGATTATCACACTTTCACCTAATTTGAGTGATGCAAATGTCAAGAGTGGGTGAAAACTATTTCTAAACATAAAAGAAAAATATAAACAAGTGATTCATGGGCTTCAAGGATAAGATGGGACCTAAGATTATTCATCCCCCTTGTATTTCATAACATTCAATTAACCTCCTCTCAAAGATGCTTTCAATTGAATAAGTGTTAGTCTAGGATTCAAAGAGTACTTGTAAAAGCTCTCTCAAGTAAAAAACAAATGTTTGCTTCCATTAATTGCTCAATCTCTTGTTACAATTAATAAAACCTAATTTTCAAGCTCCAATCCTAATTTGACTATACAAGGTTGACAAGTATATCTCTATCTTGCCAACAAAACCATCCATTTATCATGCAAACTTCAAGTTGTTGCACAATCGTACCCAAGTTCTACACTCAATCTAGCCCTCTCAAGCATTAATCAAGTGAACCCAACAACTTATTGGTGGCCAATCAACAAGAGGCATTAAGAGAAGAGTAAAATGAACACACACACACACACACACACACAGATATATATATCATTAATCACAAAAAGAAAGGAGAAATTTAGTGTTAATCCATACAAGGGTTCAAAATAATCCTAGAGAAAAGTATTTAGCTACTCATGTTCAACAAACCCATGAGAAAATACATATATATCAGTCCAAATATTGAATTAAGAGTAGAGAAGGAAAGATGGAGAGAAAAAACCAAGAAAAAAGCTCAAATCTCTTCAAATCTTCAAAACCTAGCTCAATCTCCACCAAGAAGCAAGCCCTAACACAGAAAAATACTCCCAAATGCTCCCCAAATGTCCAGAATGTCGGGCTCCCTCGGGTTTTTGCCTTAAAAAACTGATTTTTCGCTTATTACTGATGCTTTGCGTTGTGCTGTCAAAACTAGGCCGCGGCGGAACTGTTTTGAGCTGCAGTGGAGTTTGCCTTTGGATAAAATTGAGCTGCAGCCAAGCTAAGTGCGCCGCATCTCATTTTGCTTCTGGAAAATAAGTTCTTCCACCTTGAATGAATGCATTCTACCTATAAATTGACCTCCATTTCTTCTTTTTTGATTTTCCAAATGTGCTTTTGAACAACTTTGGTCTCCAAATCCTTCTTCTACCAAAATATACCTTGCAATATAATAAAATCTATAAGCTCTTAATGAGCAAGGATAAGAGCCAAAATATACACAATTAAGCAATAATTGGCAATCACAAACTTCATGCGCATTTCCTAACTTTGAATATTAATAGTACAAAAAATAATAGTAAGGAAAATGCATATTTTAGTAACAAACTTTCCTAACTTCATGTATAATTGTACCAAAAATGCATAAAAACACAAGAAAAATGCACTAAATGACATGTGATTCCAGAGGTTAACACATAGATTATGAAATATTATCTTAAACTTTACTGTTGTATGCATATAATTTCGGAGTTTGAGTGATACATAATCTCTCTAAACTGTACACTAGATATGCATATAAATAATAAACAAAACAAATCTTAAAGGGGTTATATATATATGAGAGTTTAGAAGGTTTATTATAAATTTTATACGCGAGTTTTTCGAAATATTATCCACATATAAGATAAAGTTCAAAGGGATTATGTATAATTTTACTTACAATTTACCATAAAATTTATATTTTACATTGATATTTATTTAAAAATATACGAAGACTGGAGAGGCTTTTTCTGGTCGGAAAATTCAAAAAAAAAAAAAACATTTCCTCCATAATTTCACACGATATGTCAAGGACCAAAACTTGGATTGACCTTTCCTTTTTCTCCCCTTTATTATTTCATGCCTGAGAAGAGGACGAGAGGCGTTTCCCTGGGAATCAATTGATAACCCAAAAAAAATAAAAATAAAGAAAGAAAGGAAAACAACTTCAAAATTACCAAATGAGGGGTAGGTGTGTTGAAATTGCATAATCCTAATAATATGCGACATCCTAAATTAGCATTTTGGAATTCAAGCAAAAAGTCAAAAAAGCCCCTTTCCTTTTATTAAAAGGTCCACAATCCTTCATTGGCAAACACCCACCACCGGCACCGGTACTTCAGTGGTGGTCGTCAACAGGATGGATTTATTTGGTAAAGTAGTGAATATGGGATTTGATTTCACGACCACGTGAGTTAGAAACTTTGGTGGCATTGAACCACCATTGATTTTCATATTATATAATGCTAAATCTGACTTCCTATTTGCAACTCCTTGACATATAAACCTGTAAGTCATAAATTCATTTTCCATGTTCCAATTAGTTACTACCATATTTATTATTTTTTATTATTTTATCAATAGCTACCGTTTGAATTTTGAATCTTAATTCATTTTTTCCCTAACAGGTTGGAAGCAGCCATCTTATTCACAAGTAATGAAGGTTTGGTTCCTGTAATAATGTGTCTATGTTAGGGGTTGTGAGTGCCCCTAGTCTATAAATAAAGGGTTGTAAGGTTGACTTATATGAGTATGAATAACTAGACTTGGTTTCTGTCTTCTATTCCCCTCCCCTTCTCTTCTCTCTTTCTATCCCCTCTTTTTTTTTTTTTTTTTTTTT
>QFDD01009843.1:0-11297 GCA_006871305.1 Vachellia collinsii
TTTAATCGGTTCAGGAAGAGTTCTAATATTGCTTATGATTTGATTTAATAGAATGCTCAACTCCAAAACCTAAAATGACATAAGCAGAAGATTTTGAGGGTATTAGAATATTCAGAAGGTTTAATCAATACTTACATGAGCTGACGATGTATTCCTCTTGCAAGAATCACGGCATCACACTCTACTCTTTCTTTCACTCTCTCTGCTCTGTTTTGGACGCAGGAGAAAGAGATGAGGAAAGGAGAGGGAGCCGTAATCTTTTAGACACGGTCACATGTGTGGTATGTGCAGGGGATGAAATGACCATTTTACCCTCTACATATCTCCTTTTTGAATTTTGATTCTTTTTCATTATTATAAAATCCCAAAATTATTAAATTAAATTCATCATATTAAATAGGGATTTATTTATCAATTTAACTCTCCAATATATAATGTAGTTTCACAAAGATTTTTGGATAAAAGTTATTTCTTTCATATTTTCGTGGCACTTCCCAAAAAATAAAAATAAATTATTTCTGAGGTATATTAAATTGTAAATGATTTTCTTAGGTTTCAATTATACCATACAGGATTATGATGAAATTTCTAAAATGTTACAAAAGAGGTTTACAAATCTGGCTTGCAAGTCTCCAATTTTTATATAATTACTTGGCTGGTGATGCCATTATTTGAAATTAATAGTCACAAGTCGGCACGTTGCGCGTTTGATGCAGTTCGTGGTGACTCGTGCCTGCGCCATGTTATATAGTGATGATGTGCACTCTGTCAATTGTGCCAGCGTTGGAATTCACAATTATAACTCAATAATATATAATACTAAAATAATCCTTATTGTAATGTGCCTGTATTGGACTAAACAAATATTGATATTAACTAGGTCATAAAAAATGATATTATAAAAATGTGAGTGAGGAAAATAAGTGCAATGACTTTGACTCCTGTGGCTACGGACCACTGGAATTTGTGCACGGGGAACTGATTTTTACATTCTTGGCTGTATTGAGAAATCATATGTCACACCCTAAAAAATTTTAGAGGTAATCGACACAAAATATAAGAGATTTCACATTCTTTAAACTTTCAATTTAAATATATCTATACTCCTTGCAAGTATGCTACACTGGTATAAAATGTGTATAAAAACTTTCTTTTAGCAAGACTCATACATAAAGATATATTTGACATTGTCAGAATATAACAAAAGCACATGGTCCTACCCATAGACTACGTAAAGCTCTAACCTTCTAAAATAGTATATAAACATAAGTTTTATATACATCAAGCAGCAGCTACAAAATAAGCTCAACCAAAGATATAAGGTCAATAGAACTATCTGAAGTGAAAACAAATTTCCGATAAATAACGTCCCATTTATAAAATCTAATGAAATTGAAGAAATCAATCAAAGGGATTTAACTTCAATAAATAATCTCAATTTCTATAAGATATAATCAAACCATATTTAAATCTGCATCATAGATCATTCCTCGGATAATTTCAAATATGTAGCAAAATAACATGTTTGACAAAATCGCTTTGAAAAAGCAATCCTCAAATCGCATATTTTCGTAGGACTTTAACAGAATGGAATAACAAGCATGGACATGCAGTTCACAAGGGTAAATAACCAAACGCAACTCGAGGCCACGAAAACAAGCGTTAACACATAGTCCACGAGGGTAAGTAACCAACAAGCACGATTCGAGGCCACGAAACAGGCGCAAGGATAAACCCTACGAACCACAAGCATAAGTCAACACTCATGAATACCAAGCGAGCTCGAGATTTACTATGGCACACCAAGGACTAATAGTACTGCTGTTAGTAACCGGCGTTCTGTATTTAGTCCTCTCAAAAACATTCTCAAGCATGCGTGAGATCAATTTCAAAACCATATTTAATGATAAAACTATTTAGAATACTCTATAACAAGGATCACAGCATTAAAGTTTGCAAGTAATATCTTAAAACCATTTTCCAAACATGCATAGAGTATGTATGTAATTTAATTGTCATTTTTTCACTATCTATGTGCATGAAGTCACAACGATAAAACATTTCGAATAAATACTATAACACTTCAACTTTTGCAATAAATAATATCTCAAAAATGTTACTTTCAATTCTTTGCATAAATATTTAATATAAATAGAAATTGGGAAATAATAAATAACATTAAATAAAATCCATAAATCTTACTCTTTGCAATATCAATGAAAAGATTAAATAATTCCAATAAACTTTTATCACTAAAATACTACTTAAAATGCGATAATTAAATTAAAAATATGAAATGTAATAAAATGTAATTTATAAAAATTACAGTGGAATGCTATTCACTCACCTATTATGCTCTCAATGTATCTTCTATATCCTTCAGCTTCCAACGTATCTTCTTCTTCCCCTCCTAACAATAATATATATAAACATACTCTATCAACATTATTAACATTTCTAAATTTATAACAAGCTTCAAAAAATTATAATTTATTCCACAATATTCAAAATGTAATAATTCAAGCATCTCCTTAAAGTTCTCTATATCATCTTCCAAAGAAAATTACCATTCAAAATTTATAATCAACCCAGATCCTAAAATTAGTGCTCCAAAGTTCATGTTCATTACTTTTCCAAATTTCCAGATTTTAAAACCAAACTTTGATAGCCCACAACTTACGATTTATTTATCTAAATATTGTATTCTAGGACTTTTTTTAAAGCTTATCATGAGTAATATTTGTTTACCAAAATTCATGGGCAAAGGAAGTCATTTGCTATAGAATTTACCCCTCACAACATCACCATTAAAATCTAGAAACTTTTCCTCGCTTCAAAATATTACGTTGGTTATTATATTGGAGCCTTGTATGTGTGGTCAAAATAATCAATCTGCACATTTAACATCAAGTAACAAGCTTCAAATAGTTTTACAGTTTAAAAGTTTCTATCCCAAAGCTTCCTACATATATAAATGCTATCCCTCCAATAACACACATACTCTTTATAGATCTTGGCACTTGAACTTATGCCATCCTAAACTTTTGTCATCCTTCCTTATCATAAACTTGACGCTATTTCTTGAAATAGCAAGCCTCAAGTTGACAGCTACCATTCAACAAGCAAGGCAACGTAATAAAGCCCAAAACATCATTTGGCCAATAAAAGCTTTCCTTTTGCATTATGAAGCATTTTTCGTTAACTTAAATAAGCTCCTAACCTTATAAAATGAAACCAATCAGCAGCGTATTATCCCATGAATACCTCAATTCATAAAATCATTTCTCCTCTACCGTTCATTTACATCCACAGCAGTTGACACGTATACACGCACACACAAGTATATACATATACCAACTCAAAACCATGCATGCTAATTTCTCTTTCCCTAATACTCAAAAAGGCCACAAGTATTTCTCCCAAATTTCCCCCAAAGTCCAGAAAATAGAAATAATTTCTTAGTCTTTGTCATTTTTTTTTCCAGATCCCACACATGCAGTGGCCAAATTAACATGTAACCTCACTTCTAGCTTCAATATACTCCAAATCATTCCAGAAAGCTTTGACTTGGATTATGCTTAATTTTAATCGGTGAAAACCTCATTTTAGTAAGTTTTGGTTGAACCCCAAAAACTTAAAATGGCAAAGATGATGAAATCTGAGGGTAGAGAGAGGTCTAGAAAACTCACCTGAACCAAAATCGGTGCTTGTATACGTCGTCGACCCCTTCCTTCTGCAAGTTTTCCAGTGTCGCTCTCACGTCTTCGCTCTCACTCTCTCTCTCGGGTCTGGTCGGATGAAGCAAGGAAGAGGAATAGAGAAATAAAAACGGAGGTACCGGACTCAACCTTGGCTTTTGGTAGGAGACTTTAATGATATAAAGACTATAACTGAACAGCGTGGGGGTACCGGAGCAGATGAGAGGAAGTGTAGGTTGCCAACCATATAGTACGATGTAAGCTTATTGATATAGGCTCCGAAGGACCACCTTTTACTTGGAAGGGCCCAAAAATTAGACATGAGGATAGAATGTATAAAAGGCTTGACCGTGCGCTTTGCAATGATGTGTGAAGACATATGTTTAAGGAAGCCACTATCAAAGTTGGACCCCAAATCCATTCTGACCATCACCCATTATTATTTATCTTGACGCAAAACGAGGAAACAAAAGGGCACATCCATTCCGTTTTGAAGCAGCTTGGCTGATACACAATGACTTTCATAACATACTACAGCAAAAATGGGCAAGTTTGGAAGACACTTGGGAGGAGTTGCGGGCCCTTACCCACCACTTACAAGAATGGAATACAAATGTATTTGATCACATAGGAAAAAAGAAAAGAGAACTTTGGGGAAGATTGAAAGGTATACAAAAGGCAACCCAACAAAAACCCAATGTCTTTTTGGAAGAGTTGGAGGGAGAGTTACAGGAACAGCTTAATGAAGTGTTAGCCTAAGAAGAAATTCTCTGGTTCCAAAAAGCATGAACGCAGTGGCTAAATGATGGTGATCGTAATACAAAGTTTTACCATACTAAGACTGCAATTCGTAGAAGGCATAACAGACTGACCTCTTTAAAGAATGACCAAAATAATTGGGTGGAAGGGAAAGAAAAAGTGGGCCAACTAGTCAATAGATTCTTCAAGGATTTATTTACAGAGGATAATCATGATAGACCCTAGAGGAATACGAACCATAAATGGCCAACTCTTCCTGAAGAAGAATGGAGCAGAATGGAGGCTCCTATCTCAAATGAAGAGATTAAGCACGCCATATTTTCTATAGGAGCCATGAAGGCTCCAGGAGAAGATGGTTTTCCTGCTATTTTCTTCCAAAGAAATTGGTCCTTAGTTGGAGAAAATGTGTGCAGGATAGTGAGGAAAATGTGGGAACAAGAAGGTTTAAAGGAGGTAAACACAACCTTAATTTCTCTTATACCTAAGGTCGATCTCCCTGACAAGGTTTCTCAATTTAAGCCAATCTCTTTATGCAATGTGATATATAAATGCCTTTTCAAGATTATTGTCAACAGGCTTAAGTGCCTCATTCCCACACTAGTGTCTCCTTTCCAAGCGAGTTTTGTGCCCGGCTGCAATATCCATGACAACATCATAGTTGTGAATGAAATGATTCACTCCATGCGGAAAAAAAAGGGAATGAAAGGATTTATGGCCATCAAAGTGGATTTGGAAAAAGCTTATGACAGAATTAGTTGGAACTTTATGGAAAGAGTCTTACAAGAGATTTGTTGTCCGAGCTCTGTGAACAAAAAAATCATGGACTGCATCCATACCTCTAGAACCCACATTCTCTGGCATGGAGAGAAATTAGAAGATTTATGCCCTACAAGAGGATTGAGACAAGGGGATCCTCTTTCACCCTATCTCTTTGTACTCGGAATGGAAAAGCGCACACATTTAATTCTAGATAGAGTGAGAGAGAAAAAATGGAAAGGAATGAGAGCAAGGAGGAAAGGACCAATCATTTCCCACATGATGTTTGCGGATGATCTTGTTTTATTTGTTGAAGTTAACGTTAACCAAATTGATATCATTTTGAAATGTTTGCAGGATTTTGGAGAAATTTCTAGACACAACGTGAGCCATGAGAAATCTCAAATATATTTTTCCCCAAATGTGAACAATCATATACGAAGAGAAATATGCAACCGAAGTCGATTCAAGCAAGTTGAAGAGCTGGGAAGATATCTAGGGGCATCGATCTCCTTCCCAAAGAAAAGGAAGGACAAGTACAAGATTTGTGTAGAAAGAGTAAAAAAGAGATTGCAAGGATGGAAGGCCTCCAGCTTATCTTTGGCTGGAAGAATCAATTTAGTTAAATCAGTTACTTCCTCCATGACTCTTTATCATATGCAGCATGATAGGGTTCCTAAGGGTATTTTGGAAAACATAGAAAGGGAGCAAAGACAATTCATATGGGGAGATCGAGAGGGGAACAAGAAATGGCATGCACTTGACTGGGATCGGCTGTGTCAACACAAGAATGTTGGAGGAGCAGGAATTAAAACCTATCCTGCATGAATGATGCTTTTCTTCTTAAGCTCATGTGGAGATTCCATACCTCCCCACAAGGCCTATGGGTGCAGGTACTCCAATAGAAGTATGGACGGACTACTGAAGGAATAGGGAAGCTTATCTCAGCACCTTATGACTTAAAACTATGGTGGGAAATGGTTAAGCTACAAGACAAGTTTTATGCCAATTTTTCCTGAAAAGATGAACCTTAGTGGAGACCTTCAAGCAATGGTACATTTTCCATTGCAAGTACATATGCCTAGATCAAACAGGAGCATACAGCTCATAGAAGATCACCTTGGAAAATCATTTGGAAAATTAGGGTACCTGAAAGAGTCCAAGTGTTCTTGTGGATTCTGATGCATGGAAAATTACTCACAAAGCTAACTTCTAGTAAGTGGGATGGTGGAAATGGAATATGTCCACTCTGCCATTTATCAGTAGAGGATATCACTCACGCATTAAGGGAATGTCCCCACGCTGACTATGTATAGGCCCAGTTACAGCCCCCATTTCAGAGAACAGCACATCACCAGGGGGAATGGAAAGTTTGGATCCTACAAAATTTATCAATTAGAGGCCGAAGTAAGGAGGAGTATCAATGGCCTGAAACTTTTGCCACAGCTTGTTGGTACATCTGGAAATGGCGTAATATGTAGCTTCATGATGAGGAGTTTACTATACCACAGCAGCCTGGGGCAATTATCAACAAACAGATTAGAGATTATAAGAAGAAATGGGATGGGGGAAGGCATCAGGAGATACAACAAAGGATCATCATGGTATCCTGGAAACCTCCTCAAAAGGGTTGGTGTAAATTGAACTTTGATGGATGGAGTGGGACGAATGGAATAGTTGGGTGTGGCGGCGTCATAAGAGGAGATTGTGGAGAATGGCTGCATGGGTACTCTCTCAAACTCTCCTCCTGTGATGCAAGAATGGTAGAGGCATGGGGACTCTATGAGGGGCTTCAATTATGCTGGAGACTAGGATTCAAAAAAGAAGTCAAATTAGATGCATGGGAAATAGTTGATGAACTCAAACGAACAAGATCTATAAGAGGAAACATAGCTCTTATGCTAGGTATGAAGGAGATCCTTAGACGTGAATGACAGCTCCAGATCAATCATGCGTACCATGAAGGAAATAGATGTGCAGATAAGATAGCAGTGATGGCTTCGCAAATGAGACAAACTCGAGTCAATTGGGTGTCACCACCTACTGAAGTGCAGGAAATTCTTAATGAAGATCTAATAGGTGTAGAAATTCTTAGGCGAATTCTTGTAAGTAAGTGACTGGGCTGAGCCCCTTTTCTCACCAAAAAAAAAACGGAGGGGAGGGGTTTTAATGAGCAGTCACGTGTGTGGCACATATGGGGTGGTAAATTTACAAGTTTGTCCCCCACACTTTCCATTCTTGCAATCTGCCCCTCATTTTTTTTTGTGCAATTCCAATAATATCTCACTTGATCCAATAATAAACTTTCTCCCAAAATTTGACCCTTACTTATAAATCATTCCTCCAATAAATATTTGAGCAATATTTATATCTTCCCCATTTTCCTTGAATTTTCTCAAAAATAGAATTTGGCCCAATAATTTATTCATACTAGTCTAAGAATTTTATAATTGACTTCCTAAAACCTCAATTATATTTCATATCACCTTGGTTAAATTTCAGGATGTTACAGCATATTCATCGGATAATCTCACATAAATGTATTTTACATTTGTGGCAAAACTAGAAAAGGCTATAAACATATTTTACGCAAAACTAGGATTTTGAGATAAAAATCCCATTGATTTGGCATAAAAAATATTCCAAAAAGGGGTTTTCTTCAAACCTACTTTGATTACAAGAAACAAAAAAAATTTATGAATTCATTCTTGTAATTTCAAAGCCTACAGGAATAAGACATTGTCCTAATCTTGAAAACCCTATGGTCTATGGACACTCCACATTCTAAATCTGAAAGTTTTATCTCCAAGCTATTGGGGACAACATCTTTTTAAAATCAAAAAAATTTCTCAATAGAAGGGGAAGAAAGCAGTGATCAACACAGAATCGTTACTACATGCAAATGCAAATGCAAATGATATGCAGATAAATCAAAGAGAAGAAATAAGATAACACAGTTTTATTTCAAGCACAAGAAATATATATCCACAGAATTGGAAGAAAGAGGTTTACAATGGGAAACCCTGGAGAATCTCTCACTTCTTGCCATATGTATAATTAGAACAATATGATTTCAGATCATATACTTTCAAAATATATTAGAGCAATATGACTGCAGGTTAAAACTAAAATAACATCAATAATATCAAATAACTTCTAAAGAAAATTGAAATAATATATAATAACAACAACAATATCTAATCTAACTATGGAATCCGATGTTTAAACCAATCGGTAAAAGAATATATTTAATTCCATATAGTGACACATCAGATTATTCTAGATAAATCAAGAGTAAATAAATTTAAAATAAGAGGAAATTGTTAAGGTAAGTGGCAGAAAAAACCTTGCATACCACAAAATCTTAATATCATTATGCAACAAACAAAAACTACATTGATCAATAAGATGCCAAGAACTCATCGGATAGAGTATCATGCTGATAACATATTATAAAGTGGAAAAACTAGAGTATAGAAAACATGACAAGAAAAGAAATTTAAGAAGAGCACAAATGAACATTTCTCATTCACTTGTGATTTTAAGTATCAACTCCATATACATTACCTTTATTTATAGGCTCCAACCATTAAGTATAAGAAGCAAATGGTTACAAAAAAGTAAATGTGAACTTAATGTCATTAATAATACGAAATTTCTTACAAATCATTCATTGTGAGGTTATAAGATTATGACATTAAACGTAAAGAATCATAAGCGTCTCATTTCACTCCAAAGGTCAAATGAGCTGGATAAGCAATCAAAGCTAGATAAGAAGATATCTAAAAACAAAGTCTCAGTTTCATACCCGATGCTCAATCGAAATGAAATACAAGTCTGTGGTGGACTTTGTGAACAAGAATTAAAGTTTGAATGAGAGGGTTCAAAGAATAAGGTTCTCAAATTTGCCTAAGATGGAATCAAAGAGTCTCCTCATAATCTTATAATGCCTAGTCAAGAAGGCAAAGTTTAACTTGTGTGATTACAACTGCATATCAATTTCAGTATGAAAAAGACTTGTCATGTTTACATGTATATATAAATCCTAAAGTTCAGTACATATTTTACAACTCTTCATTCCATTTTACCAATTTTTTAATATAAATTCGCACCTCCCCATTTGAACTACAACATTTCGAGGAAAAAAAGAGACAAATGATTTCTGTAAATACTTGATTACTAAACTTGAAAAAGCCATTAACAACTTTATATTCCATTTTACCAATTTTGTAATAGTAATTCAAAACTCGTAATTTCACTTTGAGAAAATGAAAAATAAGTATGTTATGAGAAATGTGTGATTTCTAAATGTTAGTAGTTATTAACAACTTCTCAATTAGTTTTAACAATTTTAAAACAGAAATTTATAGATCCTAAATTCACTACAATATTTGGAAAAATGAGGCACACAAATGTTTTGAGCAAATGCTTGATTTTAAATTTAAAAGCTATTAACAACTTCTTAGTCCATTTTAACAAGTTTGAAAAAGTATTTCACAACTCATAAACATTAATGTTGTAAGAAATACAATATTCCTAAAATTTAGTAGCTATTAACAATTTCTCAATCAATTTTAATAATTTTGCATAGAAATTCACATATACTGATTTCGATTTTGACAACAAAGCTTTGGCAAGACACTTAAACTACTTTCCAATCCACACTACCAAATTTGGAATGGAAATTTACATAACTAAATCAACATGAATGTATTATGATTTATGATTCAAAATTGTTCAATAGTAAATAACAACTTAATTGTAGTAATTAAGCCCATGACAGTAACTAATTTTCATATATTTAATGATAATTGGTCATTGAGACATTGCTTCCACATACTACTTCCAAAAAGACCTTTAATATACCACAACCATTCTCAAATAAATAAATAAATAACAAAGGTGCAATCCTAAATTTATATAAACTAAGAAATTAGGCCTCACATATCTTCAAGGGTGCAACCTGCAACAAAAAATAAATCATTATCACAATCAATTATATTTCATCACTTCCCAGAATGCAAAACATTCAACCACTTCATCCATTAACAACTTTCAATCAGATTTACACTCTTTCACATTAGCTATGAACAAAAACTCCACCCTTTGTTTACTGTGCATCCTCAAACTTCAAAAACTCATACATTTACCCACCGAAACAACACATCATCTTCCGACACTAATCACATTCGCCCCTATCAGACAGTACAAGTCCCTGTAAAATAATGTTTCCGCTTACGCACAGAAAAAGAGAGTTAACATTCTTTTTTTTTTTTGAATAATACTGATAACATTACTCAAAAGAGTACAACAACAAAATGAAGGAGAGCCTAAAAACAACCTCCTTCAACTGTCGTCACCCCATGAAATAGGGTTGGGGGTTGATCTAAGATACAAAAGTTGTTCATCATACTATGCGACATCTTCGCTAAGTAATCCGCCATATACATGTTCTCTCTAATCTTATGATTAATCATAACATGCCGATCCCTATGGAAATAGGATCTAGCATCATCAATGATATCTCTGAAAGGATGGTTGAAATCACACTCTCGAGACATCAAGTTCATCACTTCAATGCAATCCGTCCATATGACTATTGTTCTATAGCCTTTATTCCAGCACAAATGAAGTCCAGTGGTAATCCCAATAATCTCAGCTATCACTACAGGAACTGAGACAAGTTTGCAACTATATCCACTGATCCAAAGGCCCTCTCTGTCCCAGATAACACCTCCACAACCACTGTTGCCATTTGCCAGCACAGAACCGTCCGTTTCCAACTGAACATAGTCACCACTCAGGTTGTTAACTGTTGGAAGATAGGAAGAAGAGGTGCCATAAAATTTACAATGTTTCAATAAATCTGAATCCCAACACGCGCGGTAGAAGCTTCTCTGTGCATTACTTGGATCCTCATTAACAGCCTCTCCAAATACCTGATTACACCTCGTAGTCCAAATATCCCAACAAATGTATCCAAAGAGGGTTGACCATGGAATCTTCCTAGTGTACTGTTGGCCTGCTTCATGAGTCAGATTCCATCGAACCCAATCAGGTCCCGTGCGGTTGACAAAGTCCTGC
>QFDD01009844.1:0-12356 GCA_006871305.1 Vachellia collinsii
TTTTATGTTTGTCTTTGATTTTAGATTGTTTTCTCTTGACATTGTATAATTCTTTGTTCTGTGGGTGATTAGGTGACAAATTTGTGAAAGTTAAATGGAAGCCAAGTTTTTTCGTTTTCTCAAGATTGTGGGTGTTGGATACAAAGCCAGAGCCGAATCTCAAGGTCGTCTCTTGTATCTCAAACTGGGATACAGTCACGAGGTTGAATTGACGGTACCTCCCGCAGTTCGGGTTTTCTGTTTTAAAAACAATGTTGTTTGCTGCACTGGAATAGACAAGCAAAGGGTGCACCAATTTGCTGCTACTGTACGTAGTTGTAAGCCACCTGAAGTCTACAAAGGCAAAGGTATATTGTACATTGATGAAGTTATCAAGAAGAAGCAAGGAAAGAAGTCTAAATGATCAAATGCATGTTTCAAGGCAATCCATGGCTTGATGTACAATTGCTTAGTCTGCAAAAACTGGCTCCTACAAACCAGGGAAGAAAAAAACTGTTTCAGCTTTGATTAGGAATTGGAAACCATTTTGGCTTTGTCATGTTTCAAGAGGCATTGATCATCCTCTAGAGCTTTCATTTAGGCTAATAACTTCCATTTCTTTCTTCATATCTTGGCTTTCATTAATGGCTTATCATTTTTCAGGGAGGAACCCTCGTTTGGTGCTCAAATAATAATAGGTGTATTTCAGTCAATAGTGTATTTCAAGGTTTTACACTTGGTTGAACATATTTAGACAGGAGGGAGTGTAACATCTTGATAAAACTATTAGATGGTGGACTCAATTATATAATGTTTAAGTTTTTTCATATTTTTTTTAAAAAATGTAATGTACATGTTATAAACTCTAAAAGTAGACAAAAATTGATATAGGTAAATGACAACATTACACAAAACATGGTTTCAAAAATAGAGTTAGATAAACACCATCAAAATTTAAAATAACTTTTAATACTTAAAATCATGATTTTATGTCAATTACACAAGTATTCTCAAATCTCTAAAATAGTTTTTAACTTTTAAAACTTTGACTCAGGGGTTGAAAATTTAAAAGTTATTCTTTAAAATCACTTTTTTTCACGAGAAGCTATTCTTCAAAGCTAACCAAAACACATCCTAGTTTTCAATATTCTTCTCTCCTGTAAATTATTTACATGCTACGCATAGGTAACATGCGACTCAATTTTTTTTTCTTTGGCTGGGTATGAACCGTGGGAATGAAATGGATGAAGTTTCTATATTTGTGTGACAATAGTTCAGGAAATATGGTATTCATCAAGAGAAATACTTACATTCTCCAAGAATGTCACATCATCCATGTTTTGTCTAATAAAAATATTCCAAGTGTCTCTATTATAGATTTCATATAATATAAATTTCTCTTAATTATTATGAAAAAAGAGAAATAATTTAAAGAAATTTATGGGATATGAAATCCACAATAGAGGACACTTGAAATATTTTCATTGGGCAGGGCATGTATGACGTGATACTCTGAAAGTATGTAAGTATTTATCATTCATTAAATCCTTTCATGTGATTTGCGGGCAAATATGCATTTCCTTCTTTCAAATTTTGCATTGAGAACTTGGGGCTTGTTCGAGATGTGGAATTGATTTCGATGGATATGGATATGAATATGGATATGGATATGCAAATAAGGTTTAAAGATATGTTTGACATATCTTAGAAATGATATATAATTTTATTTAAAAGGACTAAAATATCCTTATTTTTAGAAAATAAAATAATTCACAATTTTGATACTAAGAAACAACCCTTCGCCCTCACTAGATCTCTCCTTCCTCTTGTTCAACTATACCTCTTCTTCCTCATGTCTCCTTCCTCCCCTCCGATGAGACTTCTCCTTTTGACGAAGCCTCTTGTTTCTCTCCTTCTTTGTCATCCTAACCTCTTCTCAAATAGATCTATAATTGCCATCTCTCTTTGAAAAAGTCTGCAACACATTGTCAATCCGTAAATGTTGCCATCGTGAGCTTCAATCGTTGGCATTGCATCCTCACCATTGTTGGAGATGTTGCTATCATGGGTGAAGCAAGTTGTCGGACATGGTGTGCACAGTAGTTTTCATATTTGCCGATCACAGAAGATGGTAGGGGATCGAAGGAGGTGAGATTGCAAAAAATACAATGTTAAAATGTCCTATTCTTGTCAGTGATGGTTTAGGCCTGCGGTGGGTTGGGGTTGAGGTTGGCGTCACCAATGGTTGGCAGTTGCAGTTGACGTTGCTGGTAGTTTAAGGTGAAGGAGATGAATAGGAGGGGCAAAATTATAATTCCATAGAATTATTTAGTATTCCATTGGTTATCTCATGGAAGCCAATTCCATGACCTCCTTTTTTTGCCAAACAAACTTCATCATGGAAATTAATTCCATTTCCATATTCATCCACCCCAATTACAATGTACCAAATGAGGAAATTAATTATTTATGATAGAAAGAATGCTAATATTTTCCATCTTAATGGACATTTTTGTGATGTGAAAGCCTTTTAACATAATTCAAAAGTCATATGATATTAATTTAGAGAATACTTTTCATAATATATTATATTGATATCAAGGCACTTATAATGAATTTGTTTAAAAAACTTTGCAAACTATCAAAACTAATATCATATAAGTTATATTATAAATATGGTTTAAGGTACAAAAATTTCCATTGACTATAGAGAAATGTGCAACTGGCACAAAAATGCCCATGTACCATTTACAATGCATCAAAAATGTCAAGGTTGTAACCCAGTTAAATTTTGAAATGAGGGGACCACCATTCTGTCCACATCTGCATTAAAGCCTATCCATATCTGCAGTAAAGCCTATTTTGACTATTGGTACGTGGCAGGTGAGAAAAACTTATGGCTTCCCTTCCACAAGGGAAACCCATCTAAATTCACTCAAAAAAAAAAACCTATCTAACCCTAGGGAAATTGGAGTAGCATCAGAATGAGAAGGGCAAGCGAGGAGAGGAGATAGCGTTGTCATCTTCCTCGACATCAAGAAGCAGAAGGACGGTCACTCTGATAAGGTAGTCGAGTCGTGAGGACGTTTATGAAGGTCATACACATTACTGCCATCACAAATTGGTGGCTCCCTGGTGGACTTCATGGACAGACGGGAAACCCAGGGAGAAGGTTCTATGGGTGCCGAAAATACTACCAGGTAATAATGTTGGTTTTTGGATGATGTGAGGGTGTAGATGTTGAGCGATAATGATTGCTGTTGATAGGATGGGGGATGTGGCTATTTTTCTTGGCATGATTGTGAGTTTAAAGAGAGGGCAAGCGTGGTGATTAAGGAGCTACTTGATCACATTGACAAATTGTACGACAAGAATTAATAATTGTGAAGAGGACATGGTGGCCAATAAGAGTGTGAATAAGTTGATTCATTGCATAGTCAACTAAGAAAGTTGAAGCACAAGTGTGAGATGCAAGCAATTGACGAAAGGAAATGGGAAATGAAATTTAAAATTGCATTCGTTAGCTTACTAGTGACATGGGTTTGTTTGCTTTATGTGTATTTAGGAGGTTAGTATGTGATGTTAGGTGAAATGAAGTTGCCTTGTTTTTGCAACAATGAAATGTGGAAATTGTATAGGAAGTTGCCATGAATGTACAATCATGGAATGAATTTTTGTTACCCTATTTTTGAAATGAAGTTGACCTTTTTTGCTTGAATTGATTTGGTTGCTTACGACTTAACTATTGCAAAACTCAATAAAGCTAGAAATAAAAACATATATGACCAACAAGTGTTTGGTTGGATTGGTAAAGGTGTCCAACCAGCATATATAGGGTTTCAAGTTCAAGCCCTGGATGCAGCAGCATTAAAACTTGTTGAGAGAGCTTGCCACCCAAAGGGTCCCACCAGTACTCGATCCGGATTAGTCGGTTGCTCGGACACCTGGTAATAGGGTCCAGAAAAAGCGTCGGATACCGGATGAAAGTATCAAAAAAAGAAATAAAAACATATATGTCAACAACAATAAAGTTCCCACCATATATTTGATCTTAATAATAGGATTCAAAATACAAAGTTTGTGATGAGACTGAAAATGCTATGATGTTGGTGTATTACAAGATGCTCCCACCAACAAAATGAGCAAGACTTAACACCAAATTAGCGCAAAAATGGTGGCCTTGCTACTACACTATTATACCAAAATTCAAAGTTTGTGATAAATAATAACACTATTACATCAAAAAGAAAAAAGAAAGCATAACAACCTATATACTAGTGTTGTTGAAGGTGACCTTGCTCTTTGAAATGGTGCTTTGTCTTTGTGCTAGCAGTTGTCGAGTTGTAACACATGGATTGCCTTTCCATTTGAGACCTAGTGGTCGAACAGGTAGTTGAGAAGGTCGTGGGATAGACAAATGTTTCCTCACTTGAATCATTCTTGAACCAGTCTCCGTTGTGGTAGAATTTGAACTTTGACCCCTTAACATTATAAATTTTTTTCATTTGTTATGGGGAATTTCTTCTGTGTGTCACCATAATGGTACGTATATTCTTGAACAAAACCTTCCTCAATAAGCACCTTTGAGTTCATTCCAGGCTATACAAACATGTAAATCGAAACAAACATGATAAATAGAAACAATGTAGTAAGGCATACAATACTCACATTGTAGACAGTCTTTCCAGTATCTTCATCTATATTGATTCCCATACCACACTCAACTCTAGGATCATATGAAGAATTTTTCCTTACTTTTAGTTTTGGCAACCACTATGTGGATTCAGATGCAGGGGGTGGCTGTATTGTTTGAGACGTATAGGGTGGTTATGTGGATGGAGATGCAATGGAAAGGTGTGCGGATGGAGATGTAGTGGGTGGCTGTGATGCACTTTCAAAGGCAATTGGTTGCTTACTCTTCTTACGAGCATGTCTTTGTTTGCTAGATGAGGGGCTCTAAATTAAGAAACAAGTTAGAACGTAATGACATGTAATTGGTAGAAAATAACACAACGTTCATAATGACTTGCCTCTTTACATGTGCCTCGATTATGACCCTCTTTCTTGCAGAAAGTGTATTAAAGAATGACCCCTTGTCTGCTTAGTCTCTGAGCAGTTGCAGCTCCACCTTTTGCCCTCTTCTACATAGCATCACCTTTGCTCTTCTGTTTTGACCCTTTTCTTTCTCGATCTTCCAAGTAAGCTACAAATGGGTGGGGGTTGCATTGGGAGATATTTATCTGTCTGCCAAAATTGTTTGCCTGTAACAAGCTGTAAATTAGTCTGATAGCTAGCAAGATATGTGACTTTATGGTAAAAATGAGAAATTTTGGTGATATGATCAGTTTTTGCATGGTACATGGCACATATTGCATGTTGGCATGGGATTTCAATTAAATTCCATGCTCTATAAGTGCACATTTTGCTATTTAAGTACACTGTGTGTCGATCTTGGTATCTATTAGCTACCCCACATTGAAAATGACTCAACAATTGCCAGCTAAGTATCTATTAGCCTCAAATAATTCCATACATCTTAGGCTATAATTACATTTTTAGGTTTATACATTGCTTTCACTATCTGCACATTTGGCAATCATCTTCATTCTTATCCCATCAATCATTCTAACTATTGGAAGGAACTTATACTCATCTATCCAAGAGTTTGAACTCTAACTAATATTGTTATCCACATACCAAAACTTGCATCTAGATGTGAAATAAGCTCTTACCCATGTTTTTAAGTTGTATGAGATTATTGCCTCAGCTGCTGGTTTACTCAGTTTACTTATAGCCTTACAATTGTTTAAAAATTGTTCCTCAAACAAACTCTACCCATAAAGGGAAAAAAAAAATTTTCAGCTCATTTCCTCTCTATCTTTTACTCCGTTTCACATATATATGCCTTGCAAGCAATCTGTGCTCTGCATCTGGGAGAATCTCACTCATAGCATTCAGTAAACTCTGTTAAAATAGAAGATAACGATTAAGATCAAGTGCACCTAATGTAACCACCAAAAACATAGTTTCAGCCTAGTCTGACCCTGCTTAGTTTTGGAGTTAAAAATGCCAACTCGAGCACTAGACCAAATCGGGTTAGTGGTCCAGGTCAAACTAACCTATAAGACCAACCAGTGTGGTTTAACCCAATTTTTATATATATTTATAAATACTTTTTTATAATTTTTTATTTTTAAATAAGCTTTTTTCCTTCTAATATTTTATTTTATCACTCCCTTATTGTTAGACTAATACTCTCTTCCTTCAATGAATATCTCTTCTCTCACGCATCTCACTTTGACCTTCTCTCTTTCCAAGGCTGCCCCAGCCACTCCCTCCTCTTCCATTTCCAATCAACTCTACGTCATCTTCTTTCCAACTTCCTCGTCTTCTTCCTCCCTCTTCTATTTACAGCACCTTCAATCTTCCTCCTTGCCTTTTGATTTGCCTTACGTTGGTGTAATCATCATCGTCATCATTTTATGCTACTTCTTCATCCCTCAGCTTCTATTTGCACAGATCTAACGATGGCTTTCATCCGAGCATGTCGAACCTTACTTCTCCTTTCTCCTACAAATTTTTTTAATGACTATATGGTCTTGTAGACCAATCTCCAACTCAGGGGACCAAACCCGGTCCAGTCCACTGTCGGGTTTGTACTAGACAGAATTAGACTTCAGGTTACAAAGTCTAGCCCGAGGTGATTTTAGACCAGACCTCGGGTTGATGTTGAACCCGATCTTTGAGTAGCCCTAGGTTGAAGCATATAGTGCAAATGGGCAACCTTTAAACACACAACTTTTATCAATTTCCTATCACTTTTGGCAACTCTCAGTTTAACCCCCTTCATGATTGCATACATGTTTATATAGCCCTTTTCAGTTCCTCCTTATCCACAAACATCATGCCCACCATGAAAAAAGGCTTTCTGTCAAAGCCCAATAAGTCACCACCCCCTCTAACTTCTTATAAAGGCCCATCATAATACTTGGGGCTCAACTCATTAACATCATCGACGTGGTCACTTCAATCATCAAATGCCACTTCAAAATCTGATTCAACACTCTCCTCCATGTCAGAGCTCCCACTTTCACCCATGTAGCTTTCATCTTTGCTATTAGAACCATCCTTCATATCACAACCATCCTCACCAAACCAAGCTACATTAACTGTGTTTCCACCCCCACTCTCATTTGACACTACTACTTTCCCCTTATCCAACCACATTGGATCTATATATACTGTGTTTTCATGTGCATCTGTATGTATGTCATCATTAACAATGTCATCAAGTCCTTGACCAACATCTCTATTTATATCTTTTTAAGTCATCTAACACTTCCATTTCATCAATAACCTCTTGTTCAGTTTGCACAATGTTATAACCCCATTTGTTGGTTACACCTACAGCGAAAAACATAGGAGGATGCAAAAGGGAACATATGTGGCTGCATATAAAAGGGGACAGGAGCTTTATATGATTCCATTTGACTGATTCATTCCTTATATTTTGGAAACAAGTTTATTTTATAGAGTCATCCATAGGCTTTAGATTGATCTGCTGTACTATGTCTTTTGGGGGTTGTGTCTTGTATGTTTTGAGGCTATTTAATCCATGACCTTTAGTAGGAGGAGGCATGTCATTTTTTTGAGTGAATTAAGGTTAGGAGGGTACTAGTTTACTCAAGCCAGATCCTAGGCTATGAGATTTATTTCACAGATTATAGCTTCTCTTTTGGAGTGGTTAAGGGCTGAGGCCTTTGAGGTGGAGAGAGCCAATCCTCTTGAAAGATTGGTATAGATGGAGGAAGGTGGTATTTCTTCATCATATTGTGTGTTGTAGTTATTAGTATGAGTTAACTGTTGTTAGTTGGTTGTGTCTGTGTTTTGTAGTTTTATTCATTGTGATATGTGTTGTAAATGTTCCCTTTATAACAGTGTAGTAGTGTGTTGTATATGAATATATTGTGTTTTTAATCTTTTCTTCCTCTCTATAATCAAGGGTCACAACACACAACCCCTCTGTCCCTTTCATTTTCCCTTGGCCCACCCATCTCTCTAATAATATTTGCAATAATGTTATGCTCCTCACGCAAGCTTTTCTTCACATTTTCCTAATTATTTGTCAAAGAACAAATTTCTCTTACCTTCTTCTTTAGGATCTCCTCCATATTTCAATCTTCATTCACAGCATTGTCCTTACCATTTGACGCCATTGAATCTAAAACAAACATTAAACAATACTAATTTGGGGGCTCCAATGGCATTTCATTGCACCCACTACATTATAATACTTCATGTGTCCCATTCGATGCTTATCTAGTTTCGTCTTGTCTCTTCTTTTTCTCAATTGTAACTGTAGCAAATGAATCTCAGCACATGCATTTCCATCCTCAATGATCTTTCCCTCTCGCTCACCTTCTAGCTTCTTAAACACAAAACCTTAGGCTCACTTTCTCTCTTTTCTCCCACAATCGCTAAGTCCTCCAAATTTCTTTTCCTCCCTCTACCGTTTCTCCTTCCCTCAATTACTTTTTTCAATTTTAGACAGGATCATAAGCATTTGTTTGTCACGTGTCCTACTACTTCCATAAGCTCATCCTTTAACTACCACATATGACTTATTTCCAACACCACATTAGCATCCACCTCATTGTTCTTGGTCAAAATTTAGTAAGCTAATAGTCAACATACATACAAATGATGGCTCTGACATTTTGGACCAATTTTAAATAGTACATAGGCATTTGTAAACTCGACAACAGTTTTTAGCGTTAGCTACACATTTCACTATAGTTAATGGGTATTTTTGCACCTTGACCCTTATAAGTAAATATGGTATAGTTATGCTTTCATTCTTTCTTTTCTTGTTTTTTTTTTTTTTGCCAAAAGTTATGCTTTCATTCTATTATGTGTTACCCAATTTTTTCTTTGGAGTGATCTTTGCGACCAATTTAGTATCTTCATAAAGAAATTACCTTTTTTTATGGCAAAAAAATAAATAAAGAAATTACCTTTGTATTGCGCAAAATAAATTAAAAATATTTCATATTTATTATATAAATTCCTTAATATAAATGTTGTATATACTTTTATTTCTAATTTCTAATTCAAATTATATTAATTCAGAGAAATTTTTCTAATATAATATATATCGATACAAAGACATGTATAACGGATTGTTAAAAAAAAAAAGGACATGTATAACGGAAATATTTTAAATACCTCACATATTACCAAAACTAATGTCTAATGCCATAAAACTATAATATAAATAAATAGAAAATATTTAGGGAGAATCCTAAATAAATCCAGTCGAAATACACAAATATTAATTTAGGCCTACACTTTTATCAAATTCCTAATAAGGCATATAGACCTTATTTGATATTTTTTGAATTTTGTAAATTTATAAAGACACCCTCTTTATTTTTCTCTTCTTTTTTCTTTTTTTGTCTAACATTTTTTCTCTTTACTATTTTTTCGACAAGATCTTTCCTCTTTACTTCCTATCTCCCCTTTATTTTTTAATTTTCTAGGAAAATGCGCACAGGATAATTATTATTCTCTATAATAATTACTGAAATGTTCAAATGTTTTTATTGTTCGTTTGTATATTAAAAATAAAAAAAATAAAAAAATAATGATTAAAATATTAAAAAAATCAGAACAAAATAGAAAATTTCAAAAACAAAATAGTAATATACTAATTGTTGCTAAAAAAACATTTGTTTAACTTTTTATAGCAACCTTTTTGCAAAAATTTAGAACAAAATAACAATTCATAAGTTAGGGTTAAAAGAGAAATTTTCAACATATGTTCTCAATATTGTTGAAAGTCAACTCAAAATTAAAAGTTGATATCCTAATAATTCAATGGGACGTAGATTTTGGCATTAAGATGAAAAGAATTTTTAATTAAAATAATTGTCACACACATGCCTTCAAGTTTTGTTTTTAATGACAAATGGGTATGATGATCTTTTAACAACATTCAAAAATTCCTACTAAGGCATATAGATCTTATTAGAGATTTGATAAAAATGTAGGCCTGAATAAGAATTTGTACATTTCAATTGGATTTAATAAAGATTTTTCCAAATATTTATCTTCCATTTCTTGATTTTCTCTCTCAGAATTTTTTTCTTTCATGTTATGTTTCACGTTTATTTTTATGGGAGAATTGGGGAAAAGTCCCCCATTGGAGAGTTAATTGCAAAATGGGACCTTCTACACAGATGCAACTGAGCTTCCACAATATGCAACTGAGCTTCCACATTATGTGCAACTGAGCTTCCACATATGTAACTGAGCTTCCACGTGTGCAACTGAGCTTCCACATGTGCAACTGAACAGGTCCTATTTTACAATTAACTTCCCAATGAGGGATTTTTCCCCAATTTTCCCTATTTTTATTCCATTCTCGTTTATGAAGCGCAATTAGCCAATTACTATCGCATTAATTAAATTTTGATCGTTGGGGCAAAAAAATTAAAATTTAATCCTCCGGTCTCTTTGTCATGAGTACCATTTTTGTCTGGGTTCAGTTTCACAGTCAGGCTGGCCAGTCGCCACTGTGGCAAGCTGCAAACCCTATGACTGGCAAATTTTTGACCTTTTGTGGGTTAAAGTGAAACCCAGAAAAGAATCTCCATCTTTGCCGGTCTCTGCACGGGATTCTCATATAGTTTGCTCTCATACCCAACCCAAACCCGCTAGAGCTTGCATGCTTCCAAATTGTTGAAGGTGAAGCTCTCTCTGTCACTCGCATTTTACCCAAATTGCAATTGAAATATCTCCTTTTCATTTGGAGTTCTCTGATTCTCTTGAGCGCCTCTTCTTTTATGCTTATATTATTAATGCATGTCCAATTTTTGCTTTCTTTTGGTTATTTGTTACTTTTTTGCCTCTAATCTGTAGTGTTTTTCCTTCTTAAGCATATTCGAATCTCCAGTTTTTCTGCTTCCCTTGTGTAATGGTGTGGATTTAGGTTACCGCGCTTTGCTCACTGCTAGCCAGAACCAATGCCAGGGATTAAAAACCTGAAGAGAAACATTATTCAAATTAAATCTCATATTGATGTATAGACTATCATAGATGGGCTTTAATAATTCAAAAAGTCAACGATGATTGATTATTCAGTTGTTTATTTTTCAGCAAAAGAAATTGTTCGAACATAACTTGTTAAAGGAAGAGGTCATCTGCCTGTTCCTTATTTACTCTCTGGTAAAGATTACATGTTCCTTTTAGCTAGTTTATGATTTATTAAACTTTTACTGTCTTTGGTCAGAGATATGGATCCATGTGAAGGCGTTTTCTAATTCCTAATGGATCAAAAGTATTTGATGACCTTTGATACCATTATAGTGAAGCAATTATAATTCATGATGAAATGTCTGATCACATTGATTACTTTACTTGGGCTCAATGTGTAAGTTATATCTATGAAGTAATAATCAGTATGCCATTAATGTTTGTCTTCAGGTGCCATACCATCAAAGCCTGAGAGGAACTGGGATGGATCACAGCTCAGATGAAGATACTGACATTAGTGAATCTGAAATAAACGAGTATGAAGAAAAATCTTATGAAAAACTTAAAAACGGGAGTCTCCTTGTGAAAAACTCAGATGAAACTTTCAATTGTCCCTACTGTAAGAAGAGAAAGCGAAGTTACTTGTACAAGGACCTCCTTCAGCATGCTTCTGGTGTGGGTCAGAGCAGTTCACGAAAGAGAAGTGCTAGGGAAAAGGCTAATCATTTGGCTTTAGCAAAATATTTGGAAAATGATCTAATGACTGTGGATGGTCCATCCAAACCTGAAGATGTTCAATCCGAACTTGCAGATGAGGGCAAACCTCTTGTCGACCAAGATGAGCAATTTGTGTGGCCTTGGATTGGAATTGTAGTTAATATTCCCACTCAACGAGCAGAAGATGGACGTTGTGTTGGGGCAAGTGGATCCAAGCTACGGGATGATTACAGAGCCAAGGGTTTTAACCCTGTAAGAGTCAACCCTCTGTGGAATTTTCGAGGTCATTCCGGAACTGCCCTTGTAGAATTCAATAAAAGCTGGCCCGGCTTAGATAATGCATTGGCATTTGAGAGATATTATGAATCAGATCATCATGGGAAAAAGGATTGGTATGCTGAAACTGAGCAGAAGTCTGGTCTTTATGCATGGGTTGCTCGTGTTGATGACTACAAATTGAACAACATTATTGGGGAAACTTTGCGAAAAATGGGGGATGTCAAAACCATACCTGAACTTATGGAAGAAGAAGCGCGAAAGCAGGACAAACTTGTGTCAAACTTAACCAACATTATTGAGATCAAGAACAAGCATTTAAAGGAGATGGAAGTTAGATGCAGTGAGAC
>QFDD01009846.1:0-11912 GCA_006871305.1 Vachellia collinsii
CGAAACTCGAGTTCTACCAAAACTTTTACTTCAACTCGAGTTCTGTAAAGAGTTTTGTATTTCTAAAACTTTTCTAAAGCCCGAAACTCGAGTTCTAAAACATGAAACTCGAGTTCTATCAAAACTTTTATTCAGACTCGAGTTCTAAAGAGAGTTTTGAGTTTCTAAAGCTTTTTCAACACCCGTAACTCGAGTTTTAAAATCCAGAACTCGAGTTTTGAGATAACTCGAATCAAAACTTGAGTTCTCTTGAAAGTTTGAGATTTTGAACACACTTTAAAACACTACAACTCGAGTTCTAAAACATCAAACTCGAGTTCTCTCAAACATTCCATTAAAACTCGAACTTTTCAGAAATCTTTTTGAAAACAAACAATTCAAACACAATTTCAAAAACATATTTGGCATCATCAAAACATTATCTCAACACAATTTAGACTAAGATTTTCAATAAACTGCTCCTCGAGAGAATGATAGGTTATCGGACACAGTTTTGTCGCCTTCCGATTCGATACAAAATGATTACCCTAAAAGTAATGTAGTACAGTGGGCAACCAATCGTTCTTCTTGAGGAGCGATTTATTAATTATCCTAGTCTAAATTGATTATCAAAAACATATTTAACTTGAGTATGAAAAGGGGGGTTTTGGTTTAAGAAAACAATAGTGCAATAACAAAACAATGCAAGAAGTAAATCTTTTTGGTGTTTTCAATTAATGAAGATATGTTTTGGATTAAAATAAAGATGTATGGTAGGATAGACCCTTGATGATGGGAACTTAGCTTTCATTGCTCTCAAAATGATATGGAAGTTTATAACTCTCTAAGTCTAGATAAAATCCCCTAAGCAACCACTTAGGTCCAATGCTTTAATTAATGAAAACTCACTTGGATCCAAGTTGATTACCACCTCTTAAAACATTATTCAAAACCACTTAGAGTGTAAATGAACGAGTGATGCAAATGCTCCAATGATTGTAAATCAACAACCACAGAATCCAGGCACACACATTAACCATCAACAATCATTGACAATCAATTGAATACAATGGATTAATCACAACTGCAATGCAAATATGTAATTCAACATAAACACATCATCCAAGCCAAATACATAATCCAATCACAAAATCACAAACCTGTGATTAAGGTTTATATGACAATGGAAATTCCTAAACCTAGAAATAACCAACACAAGTTCAAACTTAGATTAAGACTAAGAAAAACTCCCCTAATGAGCCCATGAACTCAAGCTTTGTTCCCACACTAAGAGGCTAAGGATTTAGCCTCTCATTGCCCTAGAAATGCAACTGCAACCACAGATACTTTCTGCCATGAGAGGAGTGGGAAGAAGGGATGAAAATATGCAGCAGGAGGTGGTGGGAATGGTTTAGATGGAGTGGAGTTGCAGGAAATGGTAGAGGAAATTGAAGAAAATGGAAGAGGGAATGGATGGGTAAGTTGGGAGGCTGAGAGAGCAATGATGGGGGCTCTTCTCTACAAATCTGCAGAGTGGGAGACATTTAGGTCGTGACCTGGAGACATTTGTACCATATGTCGTTCTGGCTGCCTCCATATATGTACCAGATGAATAACCTAATTCAAAATGCGTGGCTTCAGTAATAAGCACTAAGGTCGCGACTTGGAGACATTTAGGTCGCGACCTGGAGTAACTGAGTCGGGACATGTGACAAAACTTACATCTTCTGGAAATACGTCAAGGTCACGACATAAACATTTAGGCCACGACCTAATAGTGGTAGAGGGCTCCTTTGATTATTATTAGCTCTTGATGAACTTGTGGTTACTTCTATACTCCATCTTGGGTCTTCAAATCTCCTCCAAATGCCTACAAACAAAGGCACAGAGCTTTGTAAAACTTAAACAAATTAAAGATCAAGGCACTCACAGTTTGGATGAGATAAATGACCCATTTTTACCCTTAATTAAGCACAATGCAATGCATGAATTAATATAATCAATAATGGTATAAATGCATGCAAAATGAGGATAAAGGTATTACAAAATACCATAAAACACTCAAGAAAACCATGTAAATATTGTGTTCTATCAATAGGTTGCCCACTATACTACATTATTTTGGTGCAATCATCTTGTATCGAATAGGAAGGCAACATCACTGTCCGATCACTCTCTCTTTCCTCTCTTAGTGCAACACGAAAATGGTGTGGAAAATGGACTTGGGGAAGACTTAAAATCTACACATGTAATGCTTAATAAGTTGTGGGATTCACTTGTATTGCTAGAGCCACTTTACACTAATAAAAATCTAATATTCTAATAATTATTCACTCTTATTTTCCCTCTTGAATAAGAATTCCACAATTCCACTTTTCCCAAAAACCAAGTTGCTTTATTGGATTTCTGACTACCAAAATATGCTTTTCGAAATATTTCATGAGCTATTTTTATAAAATAGAACATTTCATGAGCTATTTTTATCAACTTCCAAAATACATTTCTGAGGCCTCTGAACAACTTAAATAATAATATCTAGCTAAAAACTTAATAAATAGCCAAAATATTAATTAATGTAAGCATTTCCCACAAAGGGTGTTTTTGTTCATTTCACCTTAACTGAGTCTCGATTACTTATCAATAAATTTTGCTCTATCTTTCTGTGCCTGGGGTCATTTTCTGGTATTTTGGTCAAAATCACCAAAATGCCATTGACTTTTCCCAAAATGACCATTTTGCCCTTATGTTTTCTATACTTGCAAAATGGCACTCTTAACATCTCTTATACTTCTATTTACTCTCTAGATCCTTATCTACTCCATAGGGTTTAGCCCTTGTTTTCAATTACAGAAAATTGAGGATGTTACAATACCAACCTTCGATGGTTTAAACTTTGAACAAGTCACATTTTATGACAACCCAAAGAACACTCATGTAAGTGACAAACAAGAAGTAGGGGACCCTATATTCAAAATTTAGTAACACTATTGTGTACTCCCTGAATTTGACTTCATCCCATACAAAGTGGTTCATTTCATCTCACTCTACTCATTCAAAATAAACATTTTATTTGAGTTGCTGCCAATAATACTTATGTATTCTTTCTTTTTAGTCATTTGATTATGTTGTACTTTAAATACTTTCATATTTAATATATCATTTTATATTAAATAGTTCCATAATAATTGGTTTAATAAGTTCCCTAAAGATACCCCATATGAAATTAGCCACGGAATTTGCCGACAGAACAATTTCGTGGCTAAGAATACCCATATGAAATTAGCCAGGGAAATTTTCCAAGGCTAATTCTGTTGCTAATATTTTAGCTACAAAATTAGCCACTGAATGTCATTTCATGGCTATTAATTAACCATGGACAAATTTTCGCTAGAAATTCTGTTGCAAAAAATTCCGACGGATTACCAACAAAATTAAACACAGAATTTCCCATTGGAAATTCAATGTTTTTTTGTAGTGTCTCTTTTTATTCATTTGATTATCTTGTATTTTTTAATATTTATGTTGCATTTTAAATACCTTCGTCTTTAAAAAAATAGTTTGTCAACAATTGGTTCAATAAATTTTTTTATCATTTGACCCTTCAAACATTGATTTTTAATAGTATCCATAACTATATATATTGTATAAATATGTTTGGTTGACTCTAAAGTCTGCCATAAATCCTTGACATATGATAAAGTAACAATGAAAGTGATATTTGTCATAATCACATGAAATTGTGGTTATGAGTTCAAGTGGGAAAAATTAGTAGTTGGAAAAGTTTGGAAACCATTTGTCTATTATTAAAGGGCTAGCGATCATTTAGTTTAAGACATAATACCTATCCTTTTAGTTTTATCATCCAAAAAATCACAAGCATGATGATAAACATGTTTACCCAGAATTTCAATATCAATTTCTTGGTTGCAGCCTTATGCTTCTTTATGTGTGCAGGAAATTCCATCATGAAGAGTTGTGTTGAAACAAATAAGCAAGCTCTTCTCAAGTTGAAGGCTAATTTCATTGATGATTTAGGAATTGTTTCATCATGGAAACATGAAGTTGATTGTTGCGAGTGGAATGGAATTTCTTGCAATTATTTGACAGGTTATGTGACCAAGCTGCAAGTTCCATCTAATGGTTCAAGATATTTAGAAGGTAAAACCGGATCTTCACTATGTGATTTGCAACATCTAACTCTCTTGAACCTCAACTCTAACCTTTTTGGAGGAAACGAAATTCCAAAATGCATTGGTTCTCTTAATCAACTAAGAGAATTGATGCTTTCGTATGCTGATCTTGGAGGTATTATTCCACATGAATTGCAGAATCTATCTTACCTTCAAACTCTAGACCTTGGGTATAATGATAATTTGATTGTAAATGATCTTGAGTGGATGTCTGACCTTTCTTCTTTGAGGCATCTTGATTTGTCCCTTGTTAATCTAAGTGCTATGGATTGGCAATTATCTTTAGCAAGAAAATCTCATCCATCATTAAAAGAGTTGATGCTTTTAAATGCAGATCTTGTTGGCATTATTTCTCTTCAACTAGGAAATTTATCAAATTTAGAAACTCTTGACCTTAGTGGAAACGATTTGATTGCCAATGATCTCAAATGGATTGACCACCTCTCTTCTTTGAGGTATCTAGATTTGTCTTCTATAAATTTAAGTCAAGCTATTGATTGGCAATCATCATTGTCAAAAAAGTTCTCTCTATTTGAGCTTAACTTAGATGCATGTGCTCTACCTCAAGTCAATCCTAAATCTTTCATCCACAATAATTATTTGAATTCTCTCACATGACTCAACCTTGCAAGTAATGACTTTAACACTTCAATCTTATATTGGGTGTCTAATATGAGCAAAACCATTGTAGACATTGAACTCACTAGAAATACTTTCCAACACATTCCTGCTGGCATGTTTTCAAATATGAATTCTCTTAAAAGTCTTGATGTCTCATATATATCTGCACAATTTGTTGCTTTACATGCCTTTACAAATGCTACTTCTCTTGAAAGTTTGGATCTTTCCGGAAATAATCTTGACAATGGTATAAGGAAAGCCATCTCTAATTTATGTCAATTGTGTAAGTTGGATTTATCGTACAACAACTTACTTGTTCCATTAAGTAATTTGATACCATAGTTGCACTGTGCACAACATAGCATAGAGACATTGGACTTAACATACAACCCATTCCATAGTGGGCCATTTCCTGATTTTTTCCAAGTTCTCATCCTTGGTGTCACTACATCTTTATAATACAAGTCTTAATGGACCCATTCCACAATCACTTTGGCACTTACCTCACCTTTCATTTTTAGATATAAGTCAAAACAATTTGAGTGGATCATTTCCAAAGCTTCACGAACTTTCATTGTTGGAAGAGTTACATATGTTTGACAATAAGTTCAATGGCGTAGTCAATGAGGTGCATCTATCAACTCTACCCAACCTGAAAGCTCTGGATGTCTCTAATAATTTTCTTTCATTCAACTTTAGTTTAAAATGGGTTCCACATTTCCAATTGGAAACATTTTTGGCAAGGTCGTGCAATTTTAGCATTGGCTTTCAAATGTGGCTCGAGCATCAACGGGAGCTTGAGGACTTGGACATTTCTAATTGTTCAATTTCAAATTTACTTCCTGAACGGATAACGCTATTCCCAAGATTGGTGTACTTGAATATTTCCCATAACAAAATTTATGGAGAATTGCTAAGATCGTGCCCAAATATGGAATTACTTTGGATTTTAGTTTCAACAATTTGTCAGGTCCAATCCCACATTTTTCACCACAAGTACCAGCATTGCTTCTCTCAAATAATAAGTTCTCAGGCTCCATGTCTTCTTTATGTTCAACAATACAATCTCAATTAAGCCATCTTGACATGTCAAGTAATTTGCTGTCAGGAAAACTTCCTCACTATTGGGGGCAATTTTTGAACTTGAAAGTTTTGATATTGGCAAATAATAACTTCTCATGGACAATACCATCTTCAATTGGTACTTTGAAGAATATTGAAACTATCCATTTAAATAACAATAACTTCTCTGGAGAGATACCATATTTAATGCATTCTCCATACCTAAAGTTTATTGATTTTGGATAGAATAATTTGAATGGAAACTTGCCAACATGGATTGGTCATTACTTGTCAAATTTGATTGTTTTGAGTCTCCAAGTAAACAAATTTCATGGAAATATGCTTGCAAGTTTATGCAAGTTATCATTTCTTCAAATTTTAGATCTTTCCCAAAACAACTTCTCTGGGACAATACCCCATTGTGTCAATAACTTGAGTGTTTTGTCAAATTTAACATTTCCAAGGTACACCATTTCTTATGGTATAGTTCATATGGGTTTGGACGCATATTTCATAGAAAATGCAATGTTGAATTGGAAAGGGGAATATGTTAAGTATGACAAGAACCTTGGACTTATGACAACCATCGATCTCTCTGGTAATCACCTGACAAGAGAAATTCCCACCAGCATAACATCACTTGTGGCTTTGGCATCCTTGAATCTATCAAAAAACAACCTGAGAGGATTCATTCCCAAAATCATGGGTCAAATGAGAATGTTGGAATCACTTTATTTATCAAGAAACTCTCTTTTCGATGGAATTCCGATAAGCTTCTCAGCTTTGAGTTTCTTGATCTTCTTGAACTTGTCTTGCAATAACTTATCAGGAGAAATTCTATCGAGTACTCAACTTCAGACATTTGATCCCTCTAGTTTCATAGGAAACAATGGACTTTGTGGCCAGCCACTCACAAAAGGATGCTCAAGCGATGATGACTTTGATCAGAATCACAAGAATAGTTCTAGCATTGATGCAAATCAAGAAGATGGGCTCATAACTTTGGGATTCTTCATCAGCATGACCTTAGGATTTGTTAAAAGTTGTGGAACTTTAATCCTTAAAAGTTCATGGAGAGCTGCTTATTTTCAATTATTCACCAACATGTGTGATTGGATTTATGTTCACTTGGCAATTCTCAAGGCATGGATGAAAAGGAGATTTGAACATTGAATAGGTATATATATATATATATATATATTTATTAGATTACCATTTGATAGACTATATGTAGTGTGACAAATAAAATGATCTAGTAGACTTGTTCATTTTCAAGTGAATAATTTATGACAATTCTTTACCCAAAAATCTGCAGGTGGTTGGAAGAATTAATGGTTGAAATCCCAATCTTCTAAGTGAAGACTTTGCTATGGGTTTTTGGAATTGTGAGTATGCATAAGTTAATGTTTGTGTGACTCTTTTGCATTATTATGGATTGCTTCTTTGTAATTTTTCCTTCTTATTTTTGTTTGAATTTTGGACAACTGTATTAAATAAATATAATGCTGCTTCAAATTTTTTAGTGCTTTTAGTTGGTCCGTTTGTGAACTTATATGATTGAATATATTAATACTATGATATTAGTTATATACGTTGTACTATGAATCCTTTTTGCCACTCTATAATCAAAGTATAGGAAACATGTTATGCTAGAGGATGCATTGTCTTCATCTGGCTCAGACCAAAGAAAGTGATTGTCATGCTTTAGATCATATATCCTTAAAGGTAAAGTGGTCTTGCTCTTATAACTATTTTATTTCATCAAGAAATGATTGCTCTTAATTTTCAAATATTTTTTGTAACAAGAAGGGATGAGAATACTAAATTAAAGGTCATCTAGAGTTTTAGTTTTTTTTTTATATATCTTCAAGTGAATTGATTGTTTTTGGAAATATATGTTTCACTTGGTAAAAAGGATTGTTACTTTATCATTTTGGACTGTAGTTTGTTGGGCCATATTTGAGGGCTTCAACTTATTTTGATATATATTTTCTTGCTTTAGATTGAGTAATTTATATCTATTTTTATTATTTGACTAGAAGAAAATGGTGGTTATCACATATTTATTTGACCATATTGTTTTTCTAAAAATTGTTGAAATGGTGTATAATTAAAGTTTAAATTTCATTGTGAGAAAGTAAAGAAAAAATAACAAGATTATTAATTCTATCATCTTTTTCTATAATATTCTTAGTTTCTTACTTGAAACTTCAAGATTTTTATCCTTTATGAAAGCTCAAAATGACAAGAATACGTTGATTTGAGTTTTATTGGTCAATGATGTAAAGAAGACCTTCTGAAATTAGAAGACACAAAGTAGAACTAAAATTATTTTGAATAGTGATGCAAAATATTTATTAATTTTAGCTAGTTTTCTAATTGAGAGAACTATATTTAAGAAATTTGAGGGGTAAACCTCATGAGATAGTTTTGTAATTGCTAGCTTTTGTTCTTTACAATTTCATTTGAGCTTAACCTAACAATGGTTCACTTAAGTTCATTCATGCTTGGATTCAAATAATTTTCCTTTGAATTATTTTGAAGGGTGATGCAAAATATTTGTTGCCCTTCATTTTTATCTTATTTTTGCTTAATGTAAGCTAGTTTTGAAATTGAGATAATTATGTTTAAAAAAATTTGAGGGGTAAACTTTATGAGATAGTTTTGTAATTGTTGGCTATTATTCTTTACGATTTCATTTGAAGAGTTCACCCCTAAGGTTCACTTTAAGTTCATTCATGCTTGGACTCAAATATTTGATTTGCCTTTGAATTTCTACAAGGAGCCAATTGCCAAGCTACTAAGGAATGTGTTAGGATTGTTCTTAGGTTTTGACAGTCGAATCATGGTGGCCTCCTCTTCATGGTAGCTTTGCCAAGATGTTTTTCCATTTGTCAAGTCCTTTTTATCCAAATTAAGACAGGTGATGAACTTTACTTGTCATTTTTCATTGAAAATGTTGATTCGCTTTGCAAATGTTGTGAAGGGTTTGGATTTACTTTTTTTTTTCTCACTAAGTACAGGTAGCCTCTTATTAAAAATAATTTTATTACATCTGAGTAATAAATGTGAACATCTCTTTTAGAAGAGATTTGAATTTTGATTCACTACATTGTGAGAAATTAGTGCCTTCTGCTAAATTCAAGGTTTAGATATACTAATAATAATGATATTTTGATATTTGTATACAGCCTTCTATTCTTAACTTGGGTTTTGACACTATCAATGGAGCTTAAGTGTGTCAATTAGGTATGAATTGTGTTTTAGAGTGTGGTTATGTGAATGAATGATTAAAAGGATTGATTTAATCACTTTTTTATAATTTCTATAAGAGTTCCCCATCTTAGCTATATGATAATGCATCACGTTACGGTTTGATTTGCAGAACGCTTAAGAGAATCTCCAAAATAGAGAAATGACAGTAAAAGATTGGAACTATTATGGCTAAAGGAAAAAATTGATGGCAAAGAAGGACCAACTCAGCAAAATAACAATAAAGGACAAAAGAGAGGTGAAACAGTGTGTTTTGAATATTACTTTTGATCAGATCATACCTTCGACTTAGACAACATCCTCCATCTCTTTGACTGCATCCCCCGTTGTTACTTTGGCAATTTAAACGTTCGAACTTAGTGAAGCTATCTGAACAGCCACATGTGGCTGAATCTGTTGTATCTTGGAGTAATTGTTGAGCCAGAGCTTAGAACTTGACCATGGATTCTTATTTTTACTCTCTTTATATTTTGCTAATATAGGTTTAGATTGCTTATTGTATGCCAACAATATTATGAACTACCGATGTTGATTCAATAGCATTCTGAATGGTTTCTATTTAGATTCGGTAGGCTTTGGATTGCATTTAAGCTATTCATATTGGTTATTGCAGAAGAAACAAGAAATATTTACTGATTTAAGTTCTGCCAAGTATTCATAGCCTCATGATTTTCTTTTTTTAAGTCTTCCGTTGGAGACTTTTGTATAATTAAGTTACGGTGGTGAATCTCAATGGTAATTCAGATCAATTAACTAACTTGATTAAGAACTCTATTATGATTTAGGGGTAAGGACATCTATATTGTTGAATCGTAATCCGTTCACTCTATTCTCTTACTGTTCATCATATCTTAGAAAGAAAAGTTATAAATATTAGTCGACTAGCAGTAGAATAAAGGGAAATGGTTAAAATGAATTCATTGTCCATAGGCCGACACCACGTAAAACCTGCCCAGATCAAATCAAAATTAGCGAGCGCAAATTCATCGCTAAAAAAAAAAAGAGGATATGTAAACACAGCCGAAGCTACATCCAAAGTTGGACAATATGTAATATCCATAGTTTGCGTGAAGTTATGGCGATAAAACAAAAGGAGAAAGGAAAACGAAGCATAAAAGAGGGGAGGAGGCAAGTGAGGGAGGCGACGGTGAACAGAGGAAATAGAGGTTGAAAAGAGTGGAGAGGTTACAGAGGAGTGTAGGGATGAGGGAGGAGAGAAGAAAGTGCGCATTGGAAGGCCAACAATGAAGAGAAACGGAATAAACGGACGAGAAAGTGGGAACCAGTTACGAATCAGTTACGGTCCTAAACTCAAAGCTTAGCTTACCCTACTAATCTAATCTGGACCATCCAGATTATATCTGGAAGGTCCAGTTTTGATTTTATAAAAATTCATATTTTTCTAAAAAAAATTATTTTAGTAAATACAGAATAAAAAATAACAACAATCTCCCAATTACTATTTTTTAAAATAATAATTTTTTTACTTAAAAAATTATTATTTTAAAAAAATCAAATGTGGATTGTCCAGACCAGATTTTAACGGTTCAGACCTTACATGTGGAATACAATACATGAGCCTCGGGAAAATATTATTTTTATTTATTAATTTTAGCAAACTTATTTCGAGTTCATTGTTCATGATCATCACCATCAATTTGAATAATCGAACAATCAAAACAAAATGAAATAGATGGCGATCATGTCTTTACTTTTGTCCAAAAAAAATTAAATGGATTTTTAGACAACGCAGTTATATGTACTTTGATTAATAGAAATAATTTAAATGAGAAGGTTAATAATTTCTTCATCCTTTCAAATTCATGTAACATACAATCCTTTTTCATTAAAATATTTGTTCATATTCGATATTTATAGGTTTTTGCTGGGAAAAATTCTTATAACTAAACCAAATCAAGAAAACCAAATACCACACTAAAACTTCATCTTTAACATATTCGTTTGTTCACAGAAGAGTTGGTGGATAAAGTCGTAAGTTCAAATTATGCTGTCAATGTAAGGTTTTGTTGCTGGACATTCTATAAATACTCTTTAAATTCAAATGTATGTCTTGATCTTAATGAAACCTCGAAATCTAACTCATATAATTTTTTTTACACTAGGAGAAGAATAAGAAGTCATGACAACCTTATTGATGCATGTGACAAATTTTTTATTATTAGATTCAAAACTAACATTTTTGAGCCTCCAGGTCATTGTCATTACCTTTTCCAAAAGACCAATGTTGGCTTGCATATATTCTTCCTTTACATTTGAACTACTTTGGATAGAAAACTTTTAAATAGCAATACTACAAGAGTACGGAACAGTTGCTTATGGAGCAATATTCCGCCAAAAAGTTATGAAACCGATGAACAATCTCTATATTTTGTAGACTAATCTGATAAAACTTGAAAGCAAATTACATTGCGACAAATTAATTGAACAGTGCGCGCGCGCGCGTTATGATCCACCTGTTGGCACCTTTCATGGGTTGAGCTTAGCCTTCATTTATTAGAGTTGAGCTCATTTGTCCCTTCAAGTCGAAATTGAACTGAGTTGGGCTTACTGAACAAAAGTCCGTTGTTTTTTTTTTTAAATTTCTTTTACCCTTAAATTGAGTCAAATGTTTTTTTAAACACAGTACCCTCATACTAGAAGTACGGGCTTGTTTGCCAATCAATTCTCAAAATCACTTTCACGCAAGCCGAGACAAAACTCTCTCACATACATACCTCGGATTCTGTGAAACCAAGGTTTGAAACCTAGGTTTTATTACTTCCCAAA
>QFDD01009847.1:0-10846 GCA_006871305.1 Vachellia collinsii
AGACTTGCTAATAAGTGATAATCCAAACCATTGTAAGAGACATTGGATTGATTCATGAAAAGTCTTGAGATAACTTTAGGGCATATTGATTATGCGAATTCAAAGAATGTACTATAGCAGTACAAATGGTTATATGGCTGATATTATCTAGAAAACATCTTGATTTTGATAATTGGATTTCAAATCAAATGTTAATGATTGTGAAAGTGCTGCAGCCATTGACTAAACAAAACGCCCTAAATACCATATAAAGATATGAGTATGAGAGAGATGTTATAGCACATAGAGTTGTTGTTGAGAGTTGTTGTTGAACAACATGTTCCTATGCGAAGTCCCCTAATAAAGCCTAAAGCTAAGGACATATATGAAAAAAAAAAGTTGAGTCCTTTGATGATCATAGGATATGAAGTAATAAATACTTCAATATGACTTCACATGTGTGTAAGTATACAATGTCTAGTATGTCGTACAGGTAGATGAGGTTAGCTCTCTCACATGAGCAACCGCCTTTGACACTTAGAATGAGTGTTCAAAGATGAGACATTTGTGTTCACCAACAAAGCAGTAAAAATGCTAATATGGTAAAGAAGAAACACAAACTAAATGTCGCCTTGACTTAAAAGTGCAGTAAGTTGAGATGAGATCTATTTTGAGGAATGTGGATCAAATCATGGAAACCCACATCCATGATACCTGTAGCCAGACAACAAATTCTTCAAAATTGACGTCATTCAATGAGAAATGATGAAGAATTTGGGTTTAGATACTGTGAGTGTCTAGACTTAAGTTTGTGCAGTGTTAATCAGATAAAATCAACATACGCTCTTATAGTGTAAGAGTAACACCGCAGCATGCGATTCATACCGTATGTGCTTAGAAGAACCGTAAATGGGAAGCAAGTGAATAGATCCCTGCTTCATTGCTGTGTGAGTCCCAGAAAGTTTCAATCATTTCAATGATGTCCTTTGACTTTGACAATATCATGGAGATATGTTTCAATGTCTGCTACTTTAGCATACATCCTATGGTCATGATATATGCGATCTAAAGGTTTTATGTTAGGAAAGCGGTTGATTCATATTAAAGTGACAATTGGGTGAAAGGAAGATTACCTAAAATTTGCACACTATGCTGGTGTCTGTGACCGGTCCCTTATGATATTACTTTGTTGATTTCATAAGTGTGGACACTAAGCATATGAGAAAGTCAATCTGAGTTTTATGCTGAATCAAGAGGGATTAGATTGGCTATGAGAAAAATATATATTGGTAAATCTAGGACATCAGAGGCATTATACTAACATCATCAAACTGCACTAAAGGGTTGTCTTGTGCTGGTCTCTAAGAAAGAGATTTCTAGTGCAAACACTCGAATGAAGACGTCATGCCCAAGCGGTCACGGCAAAACACCTAGTATCAAAGAAGGAAGGAAGAAAAAGAGATTAGATTAAAAACATCAAATCCACTAAGTGTGAGTGGGAGATATTGGAATATGATGGTCCACCCTTTGTGGATTTGGACCTAAGCCCATTTGAAGTGGGGCATAAATGAAAATAGAGGAAGTATGGGTCAATAGAGGTAGTTTGCCCTTTATATTTTGAATTTTAAATTATAATAACTACCTATACTATTATACGGGAGTGGGAGTCAGTTTTGGAACACAAGTGAAAAATGATAACTCCCTGATGAAAAAGTTTTCTCTCTGGAATTCTATGCTTCCCTTTCCTTCTGGTGCATTTGCTGTGCAACGTAATCGAAGTCCGAAATCGGTGCTCTGGTTCTCGTGTGGGTATTCTGTGAGTCGGTGGATTCCAGGTACGCCCGAAATCCTACAAACCTAAACTCTATTATAATTTTTAGATTAAATTATATAAAACTTTGCTGATCTTTAAGCTACATAAAATATCGTTCTTGACCTTTAAAACTAATTATAAATTTCCATGGGCATATGGGAATTTAATAGTTTTGCTAAATAAATTTCCAGGCTACTTGATCACAACATTGAAGTTATACTTATTTGGGAAAATGATGAAATTATATGATTTCCAGGCTACTTGATCACACCATGTAAGGAATTATATGATTAAACAGTCCCACGAAATCACGAATTTGCCTTCAAGTCCCTTAGGGTTGTTAAAGCACTTAGAAAGGGTTGTTAACGGGACTTGAAGGCAAATATGCGATTCTATGAGACTGTTTAATCATATAATCCCTTACACGGGACCTCATCATCATTTTCCCTACTTATTTTACAATAAAAAACTCAACTAACTCTTATATTAAAGATTGAATGTAGTATCAAATTCAGAAGGTACTAGGTGGTTGGAAAGTAACGCGACTCTAGCTTATCTAATTGGTTTTCTTAATATTTTTTCCTAGACTTATAATGTTTGGTTTTTATAACTTATTCTCATTTTGGTTTTTCTTTCTATATTTTTATAAGTTTTGGTGTCTCAAACTTTTTTACGTCTAAAACATTAATCCACTTAGTTTAATAAGAATCTTGACTACGTTTTCCTTTAAAGAACCAAAATCTCCGATATAATATTACACTAAAATGAAAATGATGGTCCCTGTAGGATCAAACATTTTATTAACCTTTTCCCCCCATACACCACATGACACGTCTCGTCTATGTCTTCATGTCTCTTAATAATTTCTTCTCCTTTCATGTACGACTTTGTTTTCGTTTACCTGTGCCCTCACGTAATGACGTGGTGCAGGTGGCTTCCCCGCATTCATGAAAACAAAAATGTTGATGGAAGAGATGAGGTTATCAGATGACGCATACTGCATTACTCTCCAAAAAAATGTGCGTATTTCGTATTCATGCCAATCCTATTGTCATGTTTATAAGACAGCGAGAGAAGATTTAGATGCTACTTATAAGTCGTTTCATTAAATTTTTCTTATTAATGCTCTGGCTTACCATTTATTTGTTATAATATTAATAAGGGTTATAGGGCAAAAATGCCCCGGCGTAGAGGCGTCAATCACCCAGAAGTCATCCAGGGGGGGTGGACCTGGAAGTTGTAAAAAGGGGCATTATAGACCCTGGCTAAAGGAGACCCTAACATTTTCATTAACATGTCCACGTACGAGGCATGTGGTTGATGATTTGGCGATGGTTGACTGTTTATTGAGGACACGTGTCAAAAGATCTGACAAAACACAATGAAATGGACAATGGAAAAAACAAAATGGAAAATGAAAGCCAAATCAAAAGATATGTAGGGCAAAGGAAGTTAGGATTAAGAGTCGAGCGGCATGCAGCAATGATGAAGAACAGAAACAAAGATTCATCCTCGAAATTGAATTCCAGGTAAGGGAATTGTGTTTGTTGGTTTGTAATGATTTTATTCATGTTGAATAATCTAGGGTAGGGTTAATCATTTGATATATGTTTGTTGGTTTTTAATAATTGGGGGTTAGGGTTAATAATTTGATTTATGTTTGTTGGATTTTAATAATAGGGGGTTAGGGTTAAAATGACATCACAAGGTGGTGACAAGGTGGTCTTGACGGTGGTCCCAATGGTGGGCTGGATGGTGGTCCCAAGGGTGGGCCGGATGGTGCTCCTAAGGATGGTCCGGAGTATTGGTTGTATTTGGAGAGGTTAATTAGTGAGTTAAAATATAGGAAGCAAGAGGTAGCAGAAACGAACGAACGGCAAAGGGGTGGTTGTGACTCGATAGCTGAAGCAGTGCAGATGTATGGATCTGATTGTGGAGAGAATAGTACAAAGGGGAATGCAACGAAAGGGGATGACGAAGGAGCTGAGGGTAAAGGTAAGTGTGTTGAGGATAGTGACGGGAAAGTGGTATGGATTGGAATGATCAAGTATGCTTCTTAAGAAATGTGAGAGCTGAATTGAATGAGAGAAGAAAGGAATTAAAGCAGCTAGAACAAGAGACATTGGGTTTAATTGAGAGAGAAGGTGAAGGTAATGGTAAGCAGACAACTGTTAGGCAGGGTTCGAGTGATGTGATTGATGTAGAGCAAGAATATGGAGGAAATCTTGGATTGAACAATATAAGTGAATGTGAGCATGAGTTTGAAAATGAAGGTAAGGGGGAAGATTTAGACAGTGAAAATGAGGTTTATGATGCCTGTGAAGATGAGGAGTGTGAGGAAGAAGACTTTGAAGATGACGGGTGTGAGGAAGGAGACTCTAAAGATGATGAGTCAAAATTTGATGAGGAGGAGGATTTATTTGATGGGGTGGGCCTAACTGATAATAGTGGACCTATAAAGGAGGTAAGAGTCTAAGAAGAAGGTACTGGATTTTAAAGAAGGCCCATTTTTATGGCTGGTGAAACATATGTTGACAAGAATGTATTGAGGAAAGCAGTAAATGACTATGCCATTAAGAGTGGGGTGAAGTTAAGAGTAGAAAAAAGTGATCGAAATAGATTTAGGGTTCTATGTCAAAAGGGGTGTCCCTTTGTAGTGTACGCGTCCGTTGAAGGAGAGAATCCTGGTTTTGTGCTGAAGACTGTGTGTCTAGATCATTGTTGCAGCAGGGTTTTCAAGAACTCGAGGGCTTCAGTAAAGTGGATTGCTACATATTTTAAGAAAAAGGTCCAAGAGATGCCACAGTACAAGCTTTTAGATATGAAGAAGGATATGGAGGATGAGCTAAAGCTTCATGTGAGCATATGGAAGTGTAAAAGAGCTAAGAAGATGATAATGAAGGAGATGGAAGGCAGCTATGTAGATGAATTTAACAACTTGGAAGCATACTGTGATAAGCTGAGAAATTCCAATCCTGGGTCAAATGTTTCTTTAAAGCTGAGGAACAATGCGTTGGAGAATGGAAAAAGAGTGTTTCGTCGACTATATGTATGCTTCAATGCTGCAAAGGTGAGAAATTTATTTATGTAATTTTTTGTCTAATTTTTCTACAAGATTGGTTCATATGTACGCTTCAATACTTGATTGTTGCTTCAATTTTTTTCTTTTAATCTCACTTTTGAGATCAGTGAAGGCTGGATGGAAGGCAGGTTGTAGACCCATCATAGGTATTAATGGAACATTCCTAAAGGGGCATACGAAGGGCGTTATGTTGATAGCAACTGGTTAGATGCAGATGATTCATTGTATCCCATAGCATTTGGGGTTACAGAAAAGGAAACGACAGTTAATTGGAAATGGTTTATAGAATGGCTAAAGCATTCACTGGAACTGGAAGATGGAGAGTGTGTCACCATAATGTCAGACATGCAAAAGGTATGCCTTTGATATTTTGATTTATTAGTTAAGAGACATAAAATTGGCTTTTGAGTTATTACTTTGGTGAATGCAGGGATTACTTGGTGCCATCTCAGATATTGGTGAATCCTACTTTAAGGACCCATTTATTGGTGTGTTGTGCTGGTTTTATAGCTACATATACTACACACCCAAAAGTAGGAAATATTAGGTCTTGATAAAAAGAAAAACCTTTGCAAGGGGAAATTTTTTTGATAATTTGTTAGCCTCTTGCAAATTAACAACGCTGCATGCAAAATGGCTAGTCCCTATGCAGAATATGGGAGATTATATCTCAGGTAAAAGAGTGCAACCACTTAATCAATTATTCTTTCAGTCCATTTTGCTTATGAACATGAATTACAAGATTTTTCAACATTAATTTCAAGGGATATGAAATCCTTATTAAGGCTAGTGAAGTAAATTCACTAATACTATCAAGATGTAGTTTCTTGATCAAATAATCAGGATTATGTGCTCTTAACCATATTCGTTAAGCAAGGAATCTTGCAAACTCCAGGTTGCAAGAAGATAATAAATAAATGTCGGACCATTTAGTTGATACATCAATTAAAATCATATGGTAACTAAATGGTTCCCTATGTGGGTTTATCATCCCACAATCATCCTGCATCCGTTTTAAGAATGTGATAGGCTCACATTGTATTTAACTTTATGAGAGCTTGATAATATATTTTCTCTTGGAACATGCAGCACATGAGAAATAGTGATATCTATTTACACTTCAGGGTATGTCCACATTTATTCTCAATCATTTCTCGCATCATAATTCAACCGGGATAGTCTAATCGATCATGCCAAACATTGAATTCATAAACCTTGTCAAGCTTCTGGATTGTATTTCTTAGCTTTTTATTTGTATTAGTAAACTTCTGGTTTACCTTGTCTAGCTTATAGCTTGTATTATTTAACTTCTGGTTATATCAGTAAACTTTTGGTTTATCCTGTCAAGCTACTAACTTGTGTTACTTAACTTTTGGTTGTATCAGTAAACTTCTGGTTTACTATCTCGTGCCAAACATTAAACTAATTTATGCTTATGTATAATACAAGCCAAAAGTCAAAATGGAGGATACTTTTATAATATATAATTTCTACCAAAGATTGAATTTAAAATGTAAAATCAGGTAGATATAAAAACAACAATAACATAAATGAGGTTAACAACAGAATAATATGAACACATATATACGTTATAGTACTGTGATTATAACCATAATTAAATGAATAGAGCTTCTAGCTATACTGTAAGGTAGGAAAAGACATTACATAGCTTATGGCTACATTGTAATGTAGGAAAAACATATGGTATCTGGCCAAACGATATTACAATATGAGATTAAGGTTATATAACTTATGGTCATATAATTTATGTTTCCATTTGGTATCCATTGGTGTGGATATCTTCAAACTTAATAAACTTCATGTAGATTTGGTAGAATATAGTGTATTTTCAATGCATAATTATATTCATTCAGATAACATAATATTGGCTCTTTCGGAGCCTTCAATGCATATCCAATTTATTTATCATACCTACATTTTGCCCTTCAATGCATAATATTCGGGACACAGCTCTGAGTGCCTTGGCCAGACTTATAGGTTTTTGGCGCCGAGGGGGAGAGAGAGAGAAATCTCTCGCTAGGTCTCATTATTTTTGTCGCGAGTTGTCCTCAACCCGACAATTTTCTGCTATGAGAGGTATGTTCAAAGACGCTTCACAATAGGGGGAGAGCAATTTGGCATGGATGGCTTGATTAGTAAGCAACCAATTATGTAGGCGAATTGACGATTTGTCTCCTGATGGCCCATTGTATGCGTGAGGCCCACCTTCCTCTTAGCCCCTTTTTATGGTTCTCATCAGTTTTTCCTCACTTTAGGTGGGAATTAGAATCACTACGATTCCAACCAAGCCCACACCCATGGTTGTTGTCGTATCCACTATCTCAAATACCACCACTATTAGATATTTACTTCTGGGAATAAAGTCGAGCCAATTAAATAGATTCATGATTTGTCAACGAAAAACTTGTTGTTCTGTTCATCTACGAGAGGGTAAGAAATTAAACCAACATAATTATCTCCATATATTGCTAAAACATGATCAAATTGGATGCACGAAACATGGCAGAGTATCTCACTCACAAATTTCAAGTTTGTAAACACAAAAGCATCCATTTATAATGGGCTTTTGGAAGGATAACCAACTTCTAGTGGTTATACTTTTCTTTTAAATTATTTTAAAGAACAAGTTGGTCTTTTATGTATATAGCTTAGAGAATGCTATGACTACTACCCAATATTGCATACTAAATACCAATATCAACCATATGCAACTGAATTTCAGATATGCATAATCCTTAATGAGAATTTAATCAATTAATTTAAACTAAATTATTAAATTCTCTCATAATTCTATGCATCCATATAATAATGTATTCCTCCATAATTCAATTTAAGTACAAGTTTACATAATTCAAGCAATTAAATAATTGCAAAATTTAATAAAACAAATCCACCAATTGAAAATCATGCAAAAATAAATTTTGTAATTGAATAAAAATATTCAACATTTTTTATGAAATAAATCATGCATGGAAAAGCACAATTAAACTCAACAACTTAGCTCAAAATAATGTAATCAAATACTCATGGTAATTAATAAAATTACTGAGTAATCAAAAGAATAAGGATAGAGTTAAAACAACTTCATTTAGCCCAAAATATGAAACCCAAATGTTTTTTAGTTTTTTTTTTTTACAAAGGCCCGAAACAAAGGGCCCAAATGTAACAGCCCAAATTAGCTTCATAATCTTTTTTTTTAAATTTTTTTAAATTTGAAGGCCCAACATGGTGGCCCAAAATTCGGGCCCATTTCAGTTAGGCCCAGCAGCGTTAGGTGAAACGTTGCATTTCATTGGGGCCAAAACGGAGCCGTTTCAAGGTCTATGGGGGGAGCTTCTAGTGCTCCAAAACGGCGCCGTTTTTATTTAAACCAAAACGCTCCGTTTTGGTTCTTTCCCAGGCGAATCGGGTAACCTACCTGACCTGTCTCCCAAGCGCGACCTAGTTTCCTTCTTCTTCCTGCAGCCGGCAACTTATTCTCCTGGTAAAAAATCTGATGGCGGTGAGGTTCCTTTTCCGGCATTCAGGGACCATTTTTGAAGGGTTTTCAATGGCGTTTAAATGACTCAAAGTGCATATTCAACAATTTCAAGCATATGTATATAGATTTATATAAACATGAGATTCAAGCATGCATATATATATACAAAAATTTGCAGGCAAGCAAAGCAAATATACAGATTCAAGTATCAGTTTAAGCATATATGTGTGTCCATGGGCAGATGAGCAAAGATTTGCAATATATTCAGATTTGTAACACAGATTCAAGCATCAGTTTTTGTTTTTCTCTCAGATGAGCCATTCAAGCAGATTCAAGAACGCAGAAAAAGAGAAAAACCATACTCATATGCTGAGCATTCAGATTTGCAATATATAAATAAATACATGCACACAGATTCAAGATCAAGATTGCATTGAAATCTACAGATTATCTAAAGGCTTCTTCAGATCTTCAATGAATGAAAATAAACTTGAGTAAAAACATACCTGAAGAATCACAAAAGCCTCGTATAACGTGTTATGAATTTAAAAGAAAGAAGAAGAGAAAAAGAGAAAATTGAAGAGCAATGAAAAAGGGATCTCTTATTGATTTATGTTATTCTTTACATTTATAGGTAAGGATTTACAATATCAAAAATTATATAAAATAACAAAGGGATATAGAATCGGGGATAATGGGAGATATGTATATTCACGTCATAATATTTATAACACCCTCTTCTCTCTCTCATCTGCACCCAATCTGCCGCCACTCCTCACAATCAACCCCTGCCCCACCTCCACGCCTCCCAGTCTCATCTTCCCCATCAACTTTGTCGCCTTGGTAATCCAGGACCAGCCGCCACAACTTGTGCCTCACCCCACATGGTTTGCACAGCGCTTTGGGTCCCACGAGTCCCCTCCGCCATCGCCGCCGCTGTCCTTCCTCATCGTCACTGCCTTACACGGTTTCTTTCCGGTGGAGTGGATGGCATCGGGGTCTGAGGAAGACGACATGGAGGATGGCGATGGGAATGGAGAGAGGAGTAGGAGGAGGAGCCTTGAGGTCCAGTTGCATGGAAAGCCACGTGATCGCTTGCTGCAAAGCTTTGGCCAAGACAGAGACGTCGGAGTTGAAGGGGAAGATGAGAGAGGGAGGCCTGGAGGTGGGGGAAGGGGTTGATTGGTAAGAGTGGCAGCAGATTGGGTGCAGATGAGAGAGAGAAGAGGGCACGTTTTTCTCTTAAAGTAATAGAGGAAGGAAGCATGACATGTAGACTTACATGTAAGATAAAAAAACAAGTGAGGTGTCATAATTTTATTGATCAGGCCATAAATGGGGTGGCAAACTAGGTTCACCCAAGAATTTCTCTACAACGCATAAAGAATTTTAACTGGAGTGGACTTGAAAAAATTTGACAATGAGGGTAGGGAATATTAGGCTTTCGCATGATGAACCCTCTAAAAATCATCGATATCTTTGAACATGAAAAATTTTCTACCATTACTTCTGATTGAAATGTTCAATTACATGTGAGCGTGACACTCTGAAAAGCAATGCAATAAAAATAATATCTCGGGAAACCCAAACTCAAGGCAATGTAAGAAAAAATGCTGGCTCATTATGATTATCCCTACCACAAAAACATTAATCGGCAACAAAACAGATAATATAGGAGCAGTAGCAGTAGCACTAAAAATGACTATAAACTTATTGACGATCTGTGGCTGCGTAGTGCGGTTTCTGTTTTCAACAAGATTTGGATATCAAAGTCCTTCATAATAGTAATAATAATAATATATCCCATATATACAACAACAAAAACAATAATACAGAAAGTCTGGATATAGTAGTACACTAAAATGGTATAATATTACTACGTTTGTCACGGACAGCAATTATGGTCTAAATAAGAGTGAGAATATATATTGTTGAGTAGAAATCTGTTAGATATGATTAGTTTTGATGATGTCAAATATATAAGAGCAAAAAGTTTTTATAATGTATATTGACTAACTACTATATTTAATATAAATTCCTTATGTAGTTTGATCAATGAAAAGGAGAAAGGTTGTTTGAGTTTAATGATTTTATAAAATAAAATGAGAACATCAAGTTTGAAGCTTTTATATTTGAAATTGGAGGATGATGTTGATAAATAACTCAATTTGAAGTTTACATATATGCTATATAATCATACATTGAGTTACATATCATCTAACCTTCATTTGGATGCTCAAAATTGTTTCTGGAAGTCAAAACTTGAGTCCTGACTCATAAACTCGAGTTAAATGAGTGTTTGAAGTTTTATGAATCAAAACTTGAAGTGGAACTCGAGTTTGGAATCAAGTTTTGGGTTTTGTGACACAAAACTCGAGTTTTAAGAAGTTAAAACTCGAGTTTTGACCTCCTCTGTTCGACTCTGTTTCAGTGTCAGTTTTACGTATGTTCAGTATTTTGGCTATATCTC
>QFDD01009849.1:0-11268 GCA_006871305.1 Vachellia collinsii
AAGAAGCACAAGACTAGAGAGAGAAACTAGAGAGAGAAGGAGAATGAGAGAATGCTTCTCTATTGCTTGAATGGATCCTTCAATGGATGATTTACAAATGATCCCCTTGGGGGTATTTATACTACTCCATTCCTCAATCTAACGGCCCATATGCAAATCCACCTACTCCCACCTATTCAATGGATGGTGGAGATCTACTTGATCTAACGGCCCAAATGCAAATCCACCTACTCCCACCTACTCAATGGATGGTGGAGATCTACTTGATCTAACGGCCCAAATGCAAATCCACCTACTCCCACCTACTCAATGGACGGTGGAGATCTATTTGATCTAATGGCCAATAACCTCTCAAAAAAATATCTATGTACATATGGGAAGACCGTGACAATACGCTATTCAACAATCCACAAAGGTATAGTGGTATGATAAATAAATAATATTATGAAAAGGGAGACTCCATTGGAAGTGAGGACGGTGGGAAAAATAATATTACCTTTTTTATTTTTTTTAATAACTAGGGGTATATTGGTAATTTAATTTAATTTCTAAATTTATAATTGTGTCAGACAATCTAATTAAAAATTTGTGAAATTCAGCGACCTAAATTAGAATTTAAGTAATTCAAGCGTCTTTTTTTTAATACTAACATATGTTGGTACGCATTGAAATAAAAAATGGTTTGATTGGAAAATTCATATTTGATAAGATGAAAATGATGGTAAAATAGGTAAAAAGAAAATGATGATATTAACCTTAATAAAAAAGTATAATAATAATTCCAATTATCAAAAAATAAAAATTTTGTACATGAAAAAAATATAATGAGTAAAGACATAAATTAGGATAAAGCATTAAATAAGTAAATGTAAATATTAATAATTAAAAAAATCAATTTTTAGGAAAAATAAAAACAAAAAAATCAGCTATTGCCAAATTTTATTTTGTCAACGGAATTCGGATTTTTTGTTGCTTTGCTTCTGCAATTAGATCCATTGAATGAAGGAGGAAGAAGGTGAATGGGGCTTTTTGGTAATTTCATATCCTTGTAAAATAGGTTCTGAGCAACAGTGGAGTGAAGAAGGCTTCCCTCGAATGAGTGAAAATTTACCCCGCCGAAAACACTCTCCTGAAAAAATGGTGCACCAAACAGGCTCTAATGTGTTATTAAAAGAAGGGCAAAGATGCAAAAAGAAAATCTTATATTGTACATAAATTATACTTTCTCCTTACTTTGTGAGTTTTTACTTTTACTGTTGCTGACAAATTTGGACACTCTTCAAAATCATTGTTTTGGAAAAAAACAACCCAAACCCTCATTCTTATGTAATCCGTTGGAAATTCTGTTGAAAATTTTTACGATGGCATCTCCGACAGAAATTTTCCATCTCTAAATTAGCCATGGAAAAACACTTTGTCACTAATTCCGTGATTAAGTCCATTGCTAAAATATAAGTGCTAGTCACTAATTTATATGAAGTATTTTTAGCAATGGGATTAGCCATAGAATTTTTTCGTCAGTAATTTCTGTGACAAATTTTGTCACTAATTTCATAAGGGTATATTTAACCATGAAATTATGTCTATTTGTAATTCTGTGGCAAATACCGTCAGTAAATCCATGACTAAAATTTAATATTTATTTTATTTGTAATAAGTTTTAGATTAAAATAATTTTTATAAAAAATAAAAATTATTAAATTAATGATCATATAAATATATAAAAATTATGGTCCAATCAATAATATATTATATATAATGTAAAATGTAAATACATAAAATAATAAACACATTTTAAAATCATCATCCAATTTATTTTTAGTTTCTAATATTATTATGTATATGTATATATATAAATGTATATGTATAATTATAAATGTATTTAATTTATTATGTAGCATAATATTACACACACACACATATTTAAATAAGTGTTAATTTGCGATAGAATTAGAATTCCGTTGGTTAATTGTAAAATCACAACTGTAAAATCATTCACCCCAAGAACAATACTACAGAAAAACAAATTTTAGTAGCGGTTAATTCACTGTAATTGTAGCAATTTTAACCGCTACCAACAACATCATTAGCCGTCATCTAAACTACTACAAAATTTCACAGCAAAATTTGAAAGAAGCGGCAAATGAAGCTTGAATTTTTAGCATGTCTTTTAGTTATAGTCGATAAACCGCTATAAATGCTATTCAAATTTTTTGAAAATGAATCTCTCACCAAAAGTCCTATTTTTTTGTAGAGACATAATTTTTTAAAAATAATTTCTGTTTAATTTTTATTGCTTAAATTAATTACAAATATTTTAAAATTTTATAAGTTTATTTGATTAAATTTAATTGAGAAAGAAATGTATTCGTTAAATATAATCTAATACCACGTATCCGTATAAAAAAATGGTGTGGGCCCTACTACGAAGAATAATGATTTGAGGTTATATTTAAAGGTCATGACATTTTTATTTCAATTTTAAAAGTAGTATTGTTATACCTTCAGGAAAGTAAATAGTGGTAAATGCACTTTAAGTAAAAACTTATGAATATTTTTACACCCTTAACCCTATTTTTATTTATTTGTCACCACAGCATGATTGAAATTGGATCATTTTCATTTATGCATATATATATAAATGAAGATAGGCAATATAACGTCCACTTCTTTGTCGATGGCCTTTAAATAAACAAAACATATTTAGATAACAATACTCTTGAGGAGCCAAATGAAAAAGGTAGCACTCTCACCAATCTTCCTCATGTGGATGGTCCTACAAGTGCTTGCAGATTTGAGAAGGGCAACTTAAGAAAGGAACACCAACAACATCGTCATTGATGTCACCACCTCGTGCGGCAGCTCAACAACTACCTCATTGGCTTCTTTAAGCACGTCCACACCTTCAACCCAAAGCTTCTTCAAGTCCTCAATCAAATGTGCCAATTAGACATCAATATTATTTTCTGGCTATTTTGGACTAGATATCATCATGAATAGCATGATATACTTCCGTTTTATACACAACCAAGGCGGCAAATTGTAAATGACGAGGATAACCAACTAAGCACTGTGTTTGCTACTTAAGTTACCAAAAGGGTTGATTCTGTCTGTATAGAGTGCAGGGCGAAGGTTTCATGGCTCACTATCAAATTTAGGATACAATTGGTCAATTGACTTCCATTGAGGAGAATCAGGTGGGTGTCAAAGCTTTCCATCACTTATGTAATACCTCTCTTTTCTAGCTTTATTATACATTAGAGACTTTAACATAACCATTTGAGACCATTACATTAGCTAGAATTAGTCATTTAGGTGAATTTCAAAAATTCCCACTTGAGTTATTATTCCTTTGGAAATTTGGAATTTTGGCCTAACTTTGAAAATTCACAACTAATTCTAGAAAAATTTAAACCACATGATTTATGTCTCTAATGAAAGCTTCTCAATCTTTTATAAGGGAAAAAAAAAATACTCCTTGGCCCAAAGTAATGCTCAATCAAAGTTGGAAAGAGCTGGAAAAGTCACTATTCATTTGGTCCAAAATGGGGGATTTCCCTGTAGCGAATTTTTCCATCGAAAAAGGGGACTTGACCTCTGACCATGTTCGCTGTGGTGAACTCTTCCAGAATGCCTACTCTAACCCTTTTTGTCGGGGTGAACTTTGCTGCTATTATTTTTTTAAATTTTTCTACTGAATTTTGAAAAATCATAACTCTTTGTACACAAGTCCAAATTGAGCAGACTAGGATTCAATAGAAAGCTTATGAAAATATCTATTTGCATGCAAAATGTCATGGCCATTGGACTTCATTTGCTCAATTTATCCTATTTTATCATAAAGAAGGGCTTTGGACCCTTTTTAGCCAAATTGCATGCTCATCTTTGCTTTCTTTATGCAATTCACAATACCACACATTTATTCACATCATCAAGTACATAAATGACTTAGTTTAGGGGTTTAACTTACATTTATCCAAAGTTTCACCCATACATAATAGCATGCACAACATGTACAACTTTTCTTTTTACATTGGAAGCCATCCACTTTCTCTTGCACCTCTTGCCCTTGCTTCTTGAGCTTGTGCCTGTGATTTTTCATTGGAAATAATGAGATTTTAAGGAAATCTCAGTAGCAATTATCTCTAACTAACACATCAACATCTTGATTATGTAAATGTAAACTATCATACCATGACACTAAAACAACACCTTACTCACATACTCATATTAGCACAGCGCCAAGGCAACATAGCACAACAACAACCATACATATTCACAAGCAAAGGTTTTCATATTGTATGGCTACAACCATACCTCATACATGGCAATTCCACATATACCACGATCAAATGTAATGTAAATATAAAAGTTAGAGTTTATGCTACCTTATACACTTGACTTTCCAATTTAACTCTAAGTGGCTTCCCCTTGCACTTTGGACTTCTCCCTGGAACCTTGGTATTCCTACACATGTCATAGAGTACTCAATATCAATATTGTGCTATTACTATTGCATTATGACCCTTATACTTCATGAAATCCCTTTGATGACCACTTAAGGCTTTTAACTTCTAAATTTGGCAAATGTGATTCTGATGCTTTCAAAATTGTGCTTGAGCTTCTACCCTACACAATTTTGCATTTTGAACTCAATGGAAGTATCAAAATACTCAAAATAATACTCCTCCCCACCCTTAACCTTAGCTGAACGAAAATGCACAAAAATCGAAGGAAATGAGATTTTTCAACATCTCGTTGCATAAACATGCACAATCTCATTCCTATATCAATTCTCAATCATCCAATAACTTAAAAACATTCATTCTTCTGCATCATCAATTTCGTCCAGCAGCATGGGGAAGGGTATAGTGCCAAAATTTCATTACACACTCAAATCAACTCAAACTCGATAGCAACAAGTCACAAAACATGCATAGAATTTATTTATGGCACTTGCTACTTCCAATTCTTACTCTTACCCATTTTCTCTCTCAATCTCTCATAAAAAACAATTCTTAAAATTCCTCAACCAACCACTTAGAGAGGAAACTAAACTGATTAAGGGAGAGATTAGAAGCCACTGACTAATTCTATGTAAGATTTCAAGCCTAAAACACAAACTTACCTTAAGATTTAGCTTGAAACTCATGCTTTCTCTTCCTTTTACTCTTCACCATCCTCTCTCTCTTTCTTTTCTGGTTGGAGCACGAAAATGGAAGGAAATGGGCACTTGGTGGTTTAATAATCTGCACATGTGATTTTTAATGGGTTGTAGGGCCCACTTGTAATGCTATGGCAACTTTACATTGATAAAATCTAATGCTTTGGCAAAATATCTCTCATTACTTTATCATCTTGAATAAGAGAGTGACAAGTGGCTTCACCATGTCTCCACAAACTTCTTTTGCCCAACATACTCTTTATCTGATTTTCGGCTACAGAAAATGCTTTTCAGGAATTTTATGATCACTAAGGCCATATCAGTCCCTTAAAAATTCCCATAATTCATAAGCATTTCCTTAAAACTCATTCTGAAAATGCCCTTAATTAATTTTCTTTCGAAAACACAGATCAGGCAATTTTCGATCTTTTGTACTGCCGTTCTGGCAAACTATTTCTGACTTTCTATTGGAAACAATTTTATAAATTGGGGCACTCCAAAAAATATTTTTAGCCACTTTAACATTACATTTCCGAGGCCTTTGGACAATTTAAATAATAATATTTGTCTAAAAACTCATTAAATAGCCAAAATATTAATTACTGTAAAAATTTCCCACAAGGGGTATTTTTGTCCATTTAACCTTAAATGAGCCTCAATTACTGATCAGTGACTTTTTTTCTACCTTCTGATGCCTGGGGTCATTTTTCGGTATTTTGGTCTAAAATTATCAAAATGCCCTTGACTTTTCTCAAAATGACCATTTTTCCCTTACATTTTCTTTGCTTGCAAAATGACACCTTTGACATCTCTTAAATGAAAATCTTTTAATAAATAGTTGAATAAATAAAGTATCTTTAAAATACATCAAATACAAATTAAATATGATAATGAAAAAATTATAATAACATTAATATCATTAAATAATTTAAAATCAAATTATTTATTAAAGATATGTTTTCATGTTATTATATTTGAAAACAAAATAATTTAAATAAAATATATCATATTTTTAGGGTTACTGGGGTTTTAATAAATAACTAAAAAATAAATTAAATATTAGAATATATTTTAAATATTATACTTCTAAAAAAATTATAATTAGAATTTTAAAAAAGTTAGATGTTAAATTTAATGGTTTAAAATGAAAAAGTAATAAAAAGCATGTAGGTAAATAAGGGAAAATAGTTTTATCTCCATTTTCTCTCCATGTGTGGAGAGAAAAGTTGGAGAGAAAAGTTGGTGGGACCCACACCTCATTTTCTCTCCAACTTTTCCTTCCTCCAATTTTTTTCTCTCACATCTAAGCCGGATATAATGGATAAAAAAACGACATTGCCCGCTTGCCCCCGTGTGCTAGGAGAATAGCTCCTAAATGCACCGTCACATGTCATCTTCCCCACTAGGTTGGATCCCTAGAATCCGACCCCAACTTCTTTGCACGACCCGGATCCCTCCCTTCACATAGCCACTGACCTGAAAGTTCAGGACAAGTAACTCTTTCCTGGTGACTAGGGGTAGCTTTCCCTACAATTTTGATGACGGTAATCACCTCGGAATGACGCGAACTTGATGTGAGCAACAATAACACCAAGAAGTGCATTAAATCAAACCAAAAGATATGTGTTTTTTATCCGAGTTGTATTCGGTGACTAAACCGTTCAAAACGATGATTTGGCCAGAATTATAAAGGGAGGGAATTTGGGCAATGTTCTTTATAGAAAGATATGCATAAAAGTTTTGAAAGGGAGAACTGGGTAAAGAGATTGATAGCAAATCCTTTCAATGGTTCTAAAAGCCGAGCTTAAACGGAGCTATTTCCTTTTCCAGCGAACAACCATTAACACAGACTAGAAGCTTGAGGATTGACAAATAACAAACTCACACAAACACTCACAGAAAATCAATCATCTTACCAAATTCAAAATCAGAAATAAAAGAAATAATTTTGTCTCCAATCCAAGCTTTGAAATAGGATTTAAAGGAATTTATATATTCTGTAATACAAAATAACTCTCCAAATTCAAAAACAAAGTTGTAGAAACAATAGGAAAAATGACGGGAAAGATCAAAGTTGCAGAATTTAAAAGGCACAAAAACGCAAATTCACGCATGTTGATATGTCAACCCGATTCAAGCATACTGATTCCACAAGCAAATTCAAGAACGCAGAAATTCAAGCATCGATTTGAGATCAAGACGAAGATCATATATATACACAATCTAACATTGAAGATCAAAATCAAAATTTATGCACAGCCCATTCAAGGTTTATTGAAAATGAAAATGGAATCTTTCCCAAGAAAATGGAAATGGAAATTTATTGATAAATCTTAAAGTTGAAACTTATCTTTCCAAAGATTGATGGGAAAATAGCATCAAGGTCCCATGGAAGGATGAAAATATCAAAAAAGTCCCATTGATAAGTCTCAAGTCACTGTTGACAAGTTCCAAAGTCACTATTAACAAGTCCAAATCACCATTGACAAGTTCTTGAGATTTTTTTAATATTTTCATCCTTCCATAAGACCTTAATGTTGTTTTCCCAAGATTGATCAGAATATTGTATTCCATATAATATTAGGGAAGTCATACCTTATTAGAGAATCTAACCTGACTCAATCTTGGTTAAAGCTTCGTACTGATAATCTGTTATGAATTTTAAAAAAAGAAGATGAGAGGAAGAGAGAAAAGTAGGGAGGAATGTGAAATAACTGTTATTCATATCTCCAGAGTGTATAGTACATATATGATACCTTATATTTATCGGTATGGATTTATAATAATATGGTGAATTAAGGATTACATAAGATAATAGGGGGATACAAAATATAATTGGGGATAATGAGATATATGGACATTCACATAATAATATCCATAACAATTACTAATATTATATAATTCTGGATTCTGAATATTGTAATTTAATAAACAAACTTGTTTTTTTTTTTCTAGGTTTGGGTAGGGACCATGTTAAAAGCACGGTTATTACCTAACTTTTTTTGTTTTTGCCAAGAGGTTATATTACCGAACTAATTACTAGTAAAGTTATGGTAATGGCAATTCATTTATTACTCCGATTCAGAATAAATATGTAATTTTAGGATATGAATATTGTTTTATTAAAAAAATTGTTATTGGGTTTGCGTAGGAACGATTTATTTATTTTGGATAAAAGACCGGTTGATCTATTAATTTGTGTGATAATATACCAGTCAGCCTCCAATAATAATTTTAAAAAGTTCTTTCCAGCTTTTATTTCCAACGGTTAATTTCTTCCAACTAAGCAAAAATTTGACCGTTGGAAGGGGAGTGCGACCCCTTTCAGCTTCATAGCGTATAACGAATTGATTGTTGATTCAGAACAGACACTCTCCAAGCCAGCCCTGAAGAAGAATCGCAAAGCCAGAGAGGTATTCTCGTGCGTCTCCTCTGCAAGATTTTGGGATGAAGGACCTCCAGACGGTGAGCTTTGAGTCGTCCGACCTTTGCCTTGACCGGTGCGCTTGCATGTTAGGTCACACTATCTTATTCAAAAATGTAACTTTTTTCTTTTTGGTTTCAGGGAAGATGGCACGGGAACTCCCCCCGGTGTGGTGTGTTAGTGAGAAAAACATCGGGAAATACCCATCAACTGTGCTAACCTTAGCTATCTTGATGCATCGTTCTGCTTCAAACATCTCTGTAGATTTTTTTTTTTTTCAAGAATACTGTCGTTCATTTTTAAATAATGGCTCCCCGCAGCAAGGCGGTCTCCCTCCTTTAAATTCTTAATACCGTCGTTCATTTACTCTAGTCGTAGTGACGGTGATATTAATATGGTTTTCGGTTTTCTTATTTAAAGAATGATTGCAGATAAAAACTTTATCGGTTTATCTTTTAAAATTTTATAATAATACATGTTTTCAATGTGAATGCCAATACTCTCACACCTGTTTTAGTTACATCATCCACATTTGATATCGCTACCACTGATCAAACCATGCCATGGTTGCCTGTACTGTTATCAAATATTGGTATTCTGTGTATATTTCTGAGGTGACGTTGTGATTCTATTAAAATAAGCTGCTGCTTTTTTTCATATTCAGAAGATGTAGTTTGGTTTGTAAGAGTGAATTATTTCGTTTATTTTTGTTTATCATATTGGATATTCTGTCGAATATTTATCCCATCCTCACGCAAGTTTTATTTAAAAATGTTGAGATGTAATTAGAATGTCGCACTTTTGTCCACCATCTGGGCACCGAGAATTTTAGGATGCTGTTGTTGAATATCATTGGACTATTTGGAGCTTCAACTTACTTTCCCTTGTATTTCATATCAATAGGTTATATATATTGATCATGTTTCAGTTTATTGCTGCATATTAAATGCATTATGTTGTTGCATATTATGATTGATCTTGTTTTAGTTTATTGCTGCATATTGAATGCATTAGGTTGTTGAATTTCTAGGCTTTCTCCAACAAGCGCTTCGTAGACCAGAGGCATCTATTGTGTCTTCCATGTTCACAACAAACTTCTCCTTACAGTTCACATTACATGTTGCAGGCTAAACGAACTCTGGCTGTGGTGAGGCTGCAAGCATTATTTATAGGACGTCAAGAATGAAAGCAAGCCCCAAAGAATCGCAGAGCAGAGGTATTTTCATGCGTCTCCTTTTGATTTCTTCTTTTGTTTGTGTTCAGATTGCTGTCACATTGTTCCGAACATGTTATTCTTTATTTGTTCCCTGGGGTTTAGCAATTCTTTGTATCCTTAGATTGATGTCAAAACTTATCTTCAAGCATCGTTTCGAGTGTTTGGTTGAAATCTTGTCCATCACAAAGAGGCACATGATATGATTCTCTGTTTCAAAATTCACTTTATATGTATTGTGACAACCCCTTTCTACTAAACAAGGCTTTTAACTTAATTAACAATTATTAAACAATTAACCATGATTTTTTTTTTCAAAAACTTTATATCACAAGGCTTATAACCCAGCCCACTAGTCCGCACTCTTTCATATTGTAATTCCAGCACAAATATCTTATACAAACAGTTACCAAGATAAATATTCAAAATAAAATTTGAATATGACATGATATGATGATCCTATTATGGCAATATACAAACATTGTAATTCCCAAAAGTTCCAGAGGCATACAAGGCTACTAACGCTTAAGCCTTTGCCTGCTTTCCTGAACCACAATTCTGATAAGAGGTCTCGCCTGAAAAATATTAATACCACGGGGTGAGACACTAAGTCCCGTAACCAAAATCAATTTATAAAATATACAAGAAAGGAATGTAAGTCAGAGAAGCAGGTTTATCAACAGTCATATTAAAATTTTATTAATAAAATAATACAAATATTTTCAATAGTTGAAACTGTCCCCACTCACCATCCTGCTCCCCCTTATTTCCTCAGGACTGGTACAGCCTATCAGTGCTAGTATACCCGGCCAAATGTTAGCTAGTCACATCAAATATACCGTAACAGGAAGGTGTCCGCCCAAAACACTCAACTCCATCTCTGGGCCAAGAGTGAGAGAGCCGATGGGCACACATCAACCGCATCTCTTCCACACAACCCAATATATCCCATATAATAATATAATATCATCAGTATAATGTATATTTCTTTTATTAGCAACCCACAACAATAACAATTCACATATTCATAATCATCTCAATATCAATAATCTCAATCATAATCATAATCCATACATGTATGTTGGAAAATACTCTGCTTCACTGATACATATAATATTCAAACATATGCATGATCTTTCAAAAGCACATATAAATATTATAAAAGAAAGTAAGGTTTCAAAAATACCTTACAGTCCATAAAGTGCATATAAAATAAATTAACCCCGGTTACCTCAACTCCAAGCTAAATCTTGAAAACTTTATGAGCCAAGAGTACAATTCAAAGTTTTGGGTCACATACACCAATCTACACAACAATGTAGACAAAATTTATATAATTAATTTACATTAAAAGTTTTGGATTAATTACCCAAAAATTATAATTTTATACTTTAATCTTGAGTATTTGTTGTCACTTTAATTTTACATTTTTCATAACTAAATAATTACTTTAAATCATAATTTAAA
>QFDD01009850.1:0-11949 GCA_006871305.1 Vachellia collinsii
AACTTTATCAAAGAAAAGGTCACTGCCCGGGGATTCAGTAGGATGCTCATTTAGAATAGCATTATTTCTTTGATTTTTATACTTCTCACCCGGTTTTGCTGCTGTAACTCGTAATGCAGGTTCCTGCTCCAAGGCCTGGCTTTGGACGAGGTGGTGGAGGAGGCTTCGGCCCAGCAGCTGGTACCAGCTTTTCATAGACACAACGCGTCACTCTCTCCGAGATTAGCTCTTGTTCATTTGGTTGCTTAGAAAAGAGGAATGACAAAAGCTGATTATTACCAATTTCCCATAACAAATTTGTTCTTTAGAGTTTAAATAGGGCCCCGGCACGCTTCTTCCACGGACTTTTTACATTTATTTTCACTGTCATTTTCCATTTTCTCATTTTGCACTTTAGAATTGGTACACATGAAAAGGAAGATAAATGTGGAACAACCATTCCATGACCTTGAAAAAGTAAAGGGTGGAATCGCATTCAGGAACGAAAATGTTCTGTTTCTATTTATGTATCAAAATGCCAATAAGAGGTAGGACGCAAATAAACACTTTGAACCCAACTTACTAGCCCATCAGGAAATAACACACAGGACAAACTAAACAAGGAACGGCAAACAGTTCAATGAAAGTTTTGGGAGAGACCACCCCGCATCCACCTTAGCACATTTGGGACACTAATTTTGAATTTATCAACAAAGGAAGTCAGATTCAGACCCTTGTGGCTTCAGTCCACTTCCTCCATCTTGCTCTCCTCAGCAACGTCCTCTTCGAGAGGAGGCATGTCTTCTTCGTCCCCACCAGTCTCCTCCTCATCAATGCTCAGACCCAGCTTCAACATTCTGTGAATTCTAGCAGCGAACGTGTTGGGATCCTCCAGGCTGAATCCAGAGGTCAAGAGAGCTGTTTCAAATAGAAGCAACACAAGGTCCTTCACTGACTTGTCATTCTTGTCAGCTACTGCTCTCTTCCTCAACTCTTCCATTATCCCATTGTCTGGGTTAATCTCCATTGTCTTCTTGCTCGACATGTAGGAACCCATAGTCGTATCTCTTAATGCCTGAGCCTTCATAATCCTCTCCATATTAGCAGTCCATCCATATTCGCCGGTCACCAGACAACATGGTGAATCGACAATCCTGTCCGACACGACAACCTTCTCGACTTTGTCTCCCAGAATGTCCTTGATGGTTCTGCACAATTCCTCAAAAGATTTCTTCTTCTCTTCTTTCTTCTTTTTCTCTTCCTCGGTTTCATCGTCCAGTTTCAATCCTTCTTTCGTAGCTGACACCAACTTCTTCCCATCATACTCTTTCAACTGGCCCACAGCGTACTCATCGATGGCGTCCACCATGAAGAGCACCTCGTAGCCTTTCTTCTTGAGTCTCTCCAAGAATGGGGAGTTCTCTACAGCCTTCTTGCTCTCTCCAGTGATGTAGTAAATGTCCTTCTGGCCCTCTTTCATTCTAGTGACATAATCCTTCAAGCTTGTCATCTCATCTCCACTCTTTGTGGAATGGTATCGGAGCAGATCTGCTAATTTGGCTCGGTTTTGGCTATCCTCGTGGATGCCCAACTTCAAGTTCTTCGAGAAGGCATCGTAGAATTTGTTATAATCCTCTTTGTTCTCAGCGATCTCTGTGAACATCTCAATGCACTTCTTCACAAGATTCTTCCTGATCACCTTCAATATCTTGTTCTGCTGCAACATCTCACGAGATATGTTCAGCGGCAAGTCATCAGAGTCAACAACACCTTTGACGAATCCAAGGTATTCAGGGATGAGCTCCTCGCAGTTGTCCATGATGAAGACCCTCCTGACATAGAGCTTGATGTTGTTCATCTTCTTCCTGGTATCGAAGAGGTCAAATGGTGCTCTTTTGGGTACAAAGAGAATAGCCTTGAACTCAAGCTGACCCTCTACGGAGAAGTGCTTGACAGCCAGGTGGTCTTCCCAGTCATTGGTCAGGCTCTTATAGAAGGCAGCATATTCTTCCTTCGTAATCTCTTCTGGCTTGCGCAACCAGATTGGTTTTTGTTTGTTGATAACCTGCCATTCATGGGAAACCTCCTTGATCTTCTTCTTCTTCGACTTGGTCTCCTTCTCTTCATCCACTTCCTCCACATCTCCTTCTTCCTCCTTCTTGGGCTCATCATCTTCGTCATCGCTGATTTCTTTCTCAGTTGTCTTCTCAGTCCAGAGATAGATGGGGTAGCTAATGAACTCAGAGTGTTTCTTTACGAGGTCCTTAATTCTCCTCTCCTCAAGGTATTCCAACTGTAAAGACAGCAAAGTAACAACGTTACTCAACTACTCATAAACCAAAAAGAAAAATTGCTCAATGGCCAAAGCCATCAATTAAGTTAAATTGCTAACCTGATCTTCTTTAAGGAACAAAGTAATTTTGGTTCCTCTTCCCAGTTGCTCACCGTTGACGTCCCGAGTAACGGTGAAAGAACCACCAGCTTGTGATTCCCAAACGTATTGTTCATCATCATTGTGCTTTGCGGTCACAATGACCTTCTCGGCAACAAGGTACGCTGAATAGAAACCAACCCCAAACTGACCGATCATGCTCACGTCAGCACCGGCCTGCAACGCCTCCATAAATTCCTTGGTCCCAGACCTTGCGATGGTACCCAAATTGTTAACCAGGTCTATTACAGAGAAAATTAGACAATTTCAGTTAGCCATTTAACACAAACAACCACAATTTGTGTACACAACATATGTATATTCTTTTATTTTATAATCGCAGCCCATAATGGTTTAGAATGCATTACCTGCTTTCGTCATCCCAATGCCACTGTCGATGATGGACAGAGTCTTATTTGCCTTGTCAGGCACGAGTCTAATAAAGAGCTCCGGTTGAGCATCGAGTTTACTCTTGTCTGTTAAACTCTCAAATCGAATTTTATCCAGAGCCTATAATATATAAACACAAGACAACTCAGTTTCCACATCTCTCTTAATAAAAAGAAATAGCGAAAACCAGAAGCGGAACTCCAAATAATTACGCCACAACACTAGAGAAGACCAGAAAAAATACTATGACCCCCTGTTTATGTAAGACTGCCGTGCTCTTATACATCAAAATTAACTACAAGAAACCATTTTATCTCTCAAATCAGACTACCGGGATCTAATACAGCTAAATCAATAATACCGAATTGTATCCAACTTTAGATTGAACCGCATTGCGAATGGCATGAAGATTTACTCATGCAAGAAGAACATGCGGAAGTTCTTGGCTTGTTGAAAACTTACATCGGAGGCATTGCTGATGAGCTCACGAAGGAAAATTTCCTTGTTACTGTAGAAAGTGTTGATGATCAAGCTGAGAAGCTGGTTGATCTCAGCCTGAAAAGCAAAGGTCTCAGCGTCAGCCATCTGAACATCCGCCATTGAAACTAGAACAGAAACGACGCAAGAGCTTGAATGAGGCTACAAAAGAGACTAATGATATTGCGTTGGGAAGCTTATGCTTTCGTATTGATTTGGAAGAGAAAAGAGGAGGGTATTTATATAAAAGAGCGTATGAAGAGAGGGAGCTCTGTTCTTCAGGTTCTGGATTCTTCTAACTTTCTCTGGATCATCTGTTAGCGTGATTCTAGAGCAGTGGGCGGTGGTTAAGGCTAAACCGCAAACGGTGCCGTTTGATGTGGGAAGGCGAGATTTTAAATTTCGTAGCAACGGAGGAGGAAGGTCCGGTTCATTCTGGAATGTTCCCTCCAAAATGTTTAAAATTTACGCGGTTCGCGAAGAATCACCGGTGTTTGTGGTTCACCACAACGGCCACAAACCAATGCCTGCCCTTCTCTTCTTTTCCATCCATTACCCACTGACCCGTGGACTTCAGTTTTCATAAAAATATTGAATTAGGAATTAGGAAAGATAAATAAGAAAAAGTGAAAATAATTTGTTTTGTAAGATAGTATTAAAATTTAAACCATATAAATATAATCTAATTTCCAGTTATTATTATTAATATCAAAAGTAAATGGGAAGGGAAGCAGTAATGAACTGGAGTTCGTCAACGACATCATAAGCTAAACCGTTTATTTTCCAGGCAACGCGGGATTTTTTTTTCACTTGTACATTTGGTACATATAGCAGTGATTCCACTTCCGTCACTCCTTCAACTCTAAATATAAAACTTCATTAATAATACTAATTTCATTATTAACTGGATCTTAAATTTACGATTAGATAAAGCACAATTTGTGCACTGTTTCAGGCTAAAATACATATATAGTTATCTAAATTTATATCAAATTTTACTTTGATCCTTTAATATTAAAAAATATACTGTAATCATTTTATCTTAACACCATCATTTTCATTTAAAGAAAACTGTTGATTTAACAAAATTAAATTACGATCTTATAGTTAAATGATGATAAAACATAATCAAATTTTAAAATATAAAAACGATTATACTAAATAATTAAAATTTAAACCTATTTTATGAATATATAATTGCAAAACAATATTTAAATTTATTCAGTTAGTATCTATGGCTAAATGAAATAAAGGTAAATCACAGGATTTAACATATATTTTAACATGAAGTTAAATTATACAAATAATATCAACAATTACATACAATTTTTCTGAACTCTATTGATAAATTAGTTTGATACCAAATGGAGCATATACCAGAGGACCTATATTAACTTTTTCACCAGTCTCATTTCTCAGAGATTGTGTGTTAAGATGTAGTTCGTGTTTCATAATTCTTGTCAATAGCTGCTAACTCGCAGCAGCAGTTTTTTTTTTTTATTTTTTATCGAGTTGATTCGGAACCTTGTGAGTACAGGAAGCCTCATCTTGTACAATTTGTGATAAATATAATCATAGCTTCCACACGCACTAAAATGATGGGATTAAAATGCTGATGATGTAAAACTCCATAAAGCACTAGTCTATACAGGTTGAAAACAGGATTACTCATTCAGACCGCAACCCCTGCATATTATATTGTGTTCTCTTATTGTAGCAAAGAAGAGCAAAAGCAAACAACACGTGGCCACTCAACCTGTCAATTATTCATATCTTCGAAACAGTGCAGTCTCCAGAAGCAACTCTCGCCATAGCGTTAATTCTTCTCCTAAGCTTCTTCTTTGTGGATCAACACAGCATCTCAGTTGCTCCAAAGAAGCCCAAAGAATTGCAATACTAGGAATCTACGCACCATTGTGGCACCAGGAAAGCTGTTCAGAATTCAGTAACCATGTCAACCAAATTCTTTTTACACAGATGTACAGACCAGACCGGCTACAAGAAACGAGAAAGGGAGGTACCAGATTCCTGAACTATGGAACAACCAAAATACAAGGGTCTGGCTACATCCCTTGTACATATATGCCTGTGGAATCCGTAAGCTCTTTTATTTCAAATCTTTAATTTCTAGGGCGAATTACTATGAGATGTGAGGAAGGAATATAATCACAAAAAATCTCAATAATAAATTAGCAGGATGGACCTATTATCATTTTATACATTAAAACTTGTTATTACATGTTACTCATTTGTTGTAAAACTTTTTGATGATTACAATCCTTCTTTAAGACCTTGTAGTGATCTTTCCTACTGTTTAGAGGGAGGGAGGGAGGTTTCTGGTCAACATTTTCTGAATCAGGTTTGACCCTTTCTTTCCCTGAAAGATTTCACCCATTAACAGACAATAACTCAGAAATGCACGAAACCACTTTTGGCATGGCTATTAAAACTCTGAATTATACAGACACACTGGAATCAGCCTTACTTTACATAATTCCAAAACGTTATTAACTCATTTTAATCACAAAGCATTCAAATTTGCCAAAAAGTTCCCAAATGTTTCGAGATTAATGCTCAATGATTTCACTAAAAGCTCTAGCTCATTTATTCACGCAAGAATTAAAAACAATTACCTTCTTTATAGAATGCAAGACTGATTTTTTTTTTTTACACACAATAAGTTTTTAAGGAAAACTGTCGATTGATACCATGGTAAAAACAGGAAAACACGAATAACCTTTAAAATTTAATTGAACATAGCAGCACAAATACTTACTAACCTGAGCAGGACCATGAATCAACTTCCATAGCAAAGTACAGGAAACAAAGCATCACAAAAGATTTTTTTTTTTTTTTGTTTGCAAATGCAAGAACAATCAGACCATAAATTGCAATACTTTAAACAAAATGTGAATAGATCATAGATAATTTTCTATGTTGTTTGCGAGTAAATGCAATAGCTTTCTTCCCCCCGAACTAACTTGGTTTCATCTTTTAAAGAAGTGCCGAGAGATATATCTAAATGAAGGAACATGAACAGTGTGGAACATACCTTAACAAGTTCAATTCTTTATGCTACTAATAAGTCTAGCACCAATCCGATCAAGTTGCTTCACATTTGCACAAGCCCTCAAATTTCCCTCTTTGAAGAAAGCCTCAACCATATGTTTCCCGATTTCTTTCCCTCTCTCCTCATTGTCAGTCACCGCCACAGCTGTAGGCCCAGCCCCACTGATGGTACATCCAAATGCTCCTGCCTCTAAGGCAACTCTCTTGACAGCCTCCATCCCAGGTATCAAAGGAGCTCGCCTGGGCTCAACAATCTTATCAGATGATAATGCCTTCCCCAAGCCTGCCAAATCCCCTTGCAACACTGATGCCACCAAAGCACCTGCCTGGCTACAGTTCCAAACATGGTGCGGCATACCAATCTCCTTTGGCAATGCTGCTCGCATTTTCTTTGTAGGTGCTTCAAAATCAGGACTTACCAATACAAAAAACAAATCCTTTTCACTTGGAAACTTCAGCTGGATCAAATCCAAGGGCTCATAACTGCGAATTAACACAAAACCACCCATGATAGCTGGTGCCACATTGTCAGCATGATAACCAGAAACCTTCTCTTCTGATTTTAAGGAAGCAAGAACGAGCTCCTCAACACCCAACCTACTACCAAAAATCTCATTCACAGCAACAGCAGCAGCTGCTGCGCTAGCAGCACTGGACCCAAGTCCACTCCCTAAAGGCAACCCCTTTTCAAGGGAAAGAGAAAGACCTACTGACCGAATACCAAGCATTTTCATGACTTCAATGGCGGCAATCCCAGCGCAGTTCCATAGTGGGTTTTTGCACAGCTTTTTGGTGTTGTCACCAGAAATATCGGAGATAGAGATCTCACCAGGGTGGACATTAGGGTCAACACTTATGGAGACAATATCTCCAAGGCCATCAACAGCACAGCCTAGGAAATCAAATCCAGGACCAAGGTTAGCTACGGTAGCTGGAGCAAAGGCTTTTGTGGAGGTGAATATGGGATCAGGCTCAGCAAGGGATATGGGGGCTCTAGAGGGGAGAGACAAGTTGCATCTTAGGAGAGGCTTGACTGATGACACCTGAGTTGAATGTGGGATCCTGAGTTTCGCTGGAGTGTAGTAGCAGCAGCACGTTGCCATTGGAGAGATTGATACAAATACGGACACTGAACACTGATCTGACTTTTCAACACCTGCATTTGTGAATTGGGTAGAGTCAAGGCGGGGTAATGGTCCCAGTCTACCCCTACAATTTTAATAAGTTTTATTGTTTATAAATCCAATTTATTTCTTAGATTTTTTGTATCTCCTTTTGTCATTTCAGCAACCATAGTATCTATGAAATCTTAAACTATTGAATGAAGCCATATCTTTGAATCACTTTCCATATATCAAAACATGACAATTAGAGCAAAATAAAGCACAAAGCACTCTCTAGATTTATTCAACCCAAATAGGGCACAACCATGACAGTAAATTTGGAATTGAATAAAGTGCATATCACTTCACAAAAAGCTTTACAACAAGACAAAAATATGAAAATGTTTTATTCATAAAAACTAAATGCTGGAGAGTGTTTGTAGCATCAAACAATAATTAAAGATTGAGTAAAGGCAGATCAAAAGATAACTGACTCTAGTCATAAATTGCCCACTTTGAAAGGTATCTACCAACATAATTACAGGCCCTGTTTGTATCAGTGTTCTAAGGATACGTTTACACAAACCAAGATAAAACTCCTCTCACGTATTCACCTTATAGATCGTAAATCACTTGGAAAAGTAGCTTCTAGTGCCAATCCAGATGGGTACACAATCTGCAGTCAATATAACACTTTCTGATTATCATTACGTACCATTCTGATTATTCAGTCATGTAATTGTAGTCGATACAAGACTTCCTCGCCATAGCTATCACCAATTAAAAAGTAAAAGCCGGCATCAAAACCACAGGAAGAGTAAGCAGTGACGAACGAAAATGATGTCAAAAAAGCGGCCAGTAAGTGCAAAATATTAGTGAAATAGTGAAACTATGAAGCAAATTCCAGAAATAGATGAACAAGCAAAAAAATGAATTGAAGCAAAAAGGAGAACCAAAAGCACTTGCCAAATGTCTTTCACATAACCAAGAACTAGTTTTCAATAGACATACATTGCAGAAACAGATGAGTTCTTCAGAGGCCATTTTAAGCTGCAGCAATAATGTTGCATACATACCATCAGAAGAACACAAAGAAAAGTTCAAATAAGTAGCTTGAGGCTATTCTAAATCCATCAAAATAAAACCACGAAGAAGGGGAAATCGAATAAAACAGGAAAATAAGCTTTAGCTGCCAAACTTACTGGCGGATTGATCCAACAAAAGACACAAAAATATCATAAATACAACAATTGATGCTCATAAAGCGAGAAATATTTCACGCATAATTCTTCCCAAGCATCAAAGAAAGTGCAAAATGGATGGATCAATAACTGTTGCTTCACCAGGGAAGTGAAGATGCTAGTTTCCTAACAGAAGAAAATAGCTGAGAAGCGGAGCTTGGGAGGAAAAAGGGGTGACCGGCAAGGAAGATGAAGGTTGATAGTGAAAGAGAGAAAGATACCCAACCAAAAAAGATGAAGACGAAGCTGAGGGTGAGTGAGAGCGCAGAGCACCTGAGGGTGGCGAGACAGCGGCGATGACGACCAGCTGCGAGCAGTGCGAGTTCCAGTGAAGGATCGCAGCTATAGGGGTCTACTGCGTAGAGAGATCGCGGCGGCGAGGGAGACCATCCTCAAAATTAACGGCATGTAATTACAAATTCGCCATTAAAAAGACAAAAAGACAAAAAAAAAAACACAGAGAATGGAATAAAACACTCACCCACTAATTTTTTTTTAAAGCAATATTGGGGTAGGTAAAGCCAGACCAATAGCGAAAATACAGATCTATTTCATTTGATGTACTGTTCTTTTTAATTAATGTGCATTTTTGTCGAACTCAAATTAAAATTCACATTTAAATAAATTCCTAAATAAAATTAACCGCAAGAAACTTTCTTATAATTTTTTTTTTTTTATAGTTCAGAACCAGAAGTACTCTTATATATTATTCTGTTTAGAAACAATTTTATTTAAACAAAAATCAAATATGAGCTACTTACTAGTTGTTAAATTTAACCGATTGATATTTATAAATTTTTTCAGAATATAAATACATGTACATTTTTATAAAATATGAAAGTTTTGTATACGTAATTTAACTATATTTTTATAGATACAAAATGTATGATTACATACATTTTTCAAATCTTATTAATAAATCACTTTTAATTTTATTTCTATTCAATGTTCGTTATAATACCTGATATCAAAAGTAATATATAAATAAAAGATATAATTATACATTCGATAACTTATAAATTACACTAATAAAACCTTCTTTGTCCAGGAGTAAATACATAAAGTAAGTTTTATTTATAAAAATGTATATAATTCCTAACGAGTCCAAATATGGTGTGGTTGGGTCCAGTTTGGTTCGGATGAGGAGCCCGGTTTCGTTCGGTGTTTTACCGAATAGTCTGTTATATCTAGTGGCCTTACGCAGGAACACTTGTTCATTTCCCTCGCATGGCACCATTCTTTCATTTCCAGGGAAAGCCAACACTTGTTATTATAATTAATTCATTCACTGTTCGCAAAAATAGTCAAAGCTTCCCTGATAGCTAACCAGAGCTTCAAGAGCCACACTCTTCCATGGCTTCCTCGTGGCGTAAGACTGGCGCCTACACTGCGCTTTCCCTGCTTCTTTCTGCTTCTCTAGCCATTGCTGTTGGCATCGATCACTTAGCTATTCCGACGAAAATGTTGAGCAACTTCAAGGATGCTGAATCATATTCTTATGATATGGTCAGTGTGATCAATGAATTTCCTCACGATACCGAAGCCTTTACCCAGGTAAATTCGGGGTTTCACTGATCTCATATAGCTGGTTGTTCCTGTTATTTTATATGTTTAACTTTCTGGATATGACCAATGTGTGCTCATTAGCTGACAATGGGGTTACCTTAGACAATAAATTCTGTTCTTCTTGACAATTTTAAGAGATCGATTTCAGGGTCTTGTTTATGGTGGAAATGATACCTTATTCGAGTCAACTGGTCTTTATGGGAAGGTAAGATTTTTTTTTGGCCTTGTTAGGTTCCCTCCCTCCCTCCCTTCTATTTTACTTTGGCAAGCCATTTGTCTTGCCATTTTTTATTTTGAGGTGAGAGTACTACTCAAAATTTCAGACTAACCCGTTACTCAAAATCTCCCCTAACTGCACGGCCTGGCCCTTGAGAAGATGAGCCAAAGGCTGGCCTGCAGGCCTAAGACCCGTTCAACTGGAACATCTTTTTTGTTTTCCCGGAAAACATCAATTTTAACACTTAACAATAATATCATTACTTAAAAGTATAGAAAGCTAACTCTGAACAACATTTATCTATTTTTTTTAATAGTACTTGGAATTCATTATTCAAAATGGGATAACATTTACCTTTTCTTTTCTATTTTGTGCATAAGACATGAGGCTGCCATTAAAAAAAAACAAAATGAAAATTGGGAGGACAAAATGAAACGGAAGATGATTTCCCTCTAGAACCAAATTTTATTCATATGCTGGAATTGATCTTACCACCAAAAATGGTGGGAATTAAATTTTAGTCACCCATAGGAAAATACAAAAGACACTTTAACTTTTGAAAACCCGTCCCTCACACGATAAAATAGATGACCTATCATCACTATGCATTTAGAAAAGCAACTAGGAGTCGTGAACTTGCATTGCTGGAGAAGTGCAGAACAGAGGAAATGGTTGCAATGTTGCTTCTACGAACAAGGGTGAAAAGAGTATTTCAATATTGCTTGTTTTTTAGACTTTGATTAGATGTAAGTGATGGCCAAATCATGGTTAAAAGAAAATTTGCTTAAACATGCATAACTATGAGTTACTTATCACATGTATCTGGTTAAACATGTAGAGAGAAAGTGAATTTGACTATAGGCATGATATAAACACCTCATAATTAAGAAAAAATTTCAAGTAACTTTTAGTTTTGACTAGATGCACGTCATGGGTAACTCATGGTTAAGAGAGAAGTTATCTAAACTCTTAATTAGGGTTCATTTTTCTCATAATCCGATATCTGAAATTGTTGAAGACAAAAAAAAAAAATACTTTTTATATTTTGCTTCAATGGGTAATATTGTCATTTTTCAAATTTTCCTACTTATCTTTCCACCTGTTAACACACCAAACATAAGTTTTTCTATCAAAACATTTTTTTTTCTATTGCATACTAAACATCTTTGCACAAAAAATTTTGTATTCCTTTTTATTACAATCAATTCTTTAATCCAAATAGGTCCTTATGTATAACTGTTTATAAAAAAATTAAAAAATAAATTCTAGAAGGCTTAAATGGGGCCGGCCGCTTTAAGTTCATGACCTAATAGGGTTGGGTTTTTAGCCCCTTTTCCTTCTGGAAGTTTAAAATCACAAACTCGATCTTTCAATTAAGTATATTTAAATAGATCGGCCCGACGTACTTGGCCCATTTCCCCGACCCTAGGTGAGAGCTAATAGTTTATGTATAATATATATATATATATATATATA
>QFDD01009851.1:0-12311 GCA_006871305.1 Vachellia collinsii
CAACATTAAGGTCATTGGCTAACTCTAGTTCTTTGTCATCACCCTGTCTCAGTACGATTTGTCTTGTCCCCATACTTTCTGGCTTTAGCAATTGCACCATCTCTCGAGCTTCTTGCAATTCTCTCTTCAACTTGACCCATTCATTCTTATAAACATAGAAATATACCAATCAATAGCCACTTAAGTACTTTAATCTATCCTAAATAATTTTCGAAGGGATATTAATATCCATTATAACTGATCACATAAAAACATAGAATCATTTGGAGAGGAGATTAATTGAATGGCGGATAAAAACCATGGAATTCTCAAATTTAACAGTGGCACACAAATAAATATATCATACAGCCTTGTTGATCTAAATATTGTGAAAATTCTAACAAGAAATGAAAGAATCCTGTATTATAAATTTGTCAAAGAAAATGAGATATATATATATATAATTGGGGGAAGGGGGGGATCAAGATAGGCCAAAACCTCAGCAACATCAGCTCTAGTTGTAGAGTAGTCAACATCTTTTTGAGCCTCAGCTAATCGTTGATTCATCCTTTCAATTTTCCTCTTCGCCATTTGTGCTTCATCTTCTTTTTCTTGTTTAAGCCTTAGCACAAGCCTCCTCTCTTCTTCCAGCAGCCTCCTCAGTTTCGCACATTCACTCTGCAGAGTCAGCAACAGCTCCGACCATAAGCGAGTGATGTAGTTGAAGTATCACATTCAGCTCAAATGAAAAGGCAAGATACAATTATCAATACATTATTATCTATAATTGTATATTTCTTCACAACTTACAAGCAACGAAGGAACTAATTCCACCGTGAAAGAAGCATAAAAGCAGAGTTTCTTCACAGAGCAATATAGGAATCCCCCGTCCCAGAGAAGGGGAAAATTTTTTTGGAACAAAAACAAAATAAAAAGTACTGACATAAACCTAAAGGAACGTGTTTATCAAATAAAAGAAACAGATTAATATGATGAGAGAAAATTATGATGAAGGTGAGAGTAGAGAGCAGTAATCAAGAAAATCAAGAATATGAGGAATATGAAGAATATAGAAATTCTGAAGAACGAATAACTGAAAAAAGATTAACTTTTAATAAAAAATACCTCAGCAGCAGCAGCAGCATTAAGAGCATTAACAAATTCTACAGCCATCTCTTGAACTTGTCTCATCAATGGAACTTGTCCTGTCTCGCGAAATTCCAGCTATAGCAATTCGATTAGCTCTTCCTCTTCTTCAAAACTTCCTCTTTGCCTTAATCTACTGATAAAAAAATGATGCAAAAGTAAAAGCCCACGTCATTGTTGTGAAATGAGGGGGAAATGTCCATAGAACTCTATTTGGATATCTAAATAAAGATCACGTAACAAGGGTGACAAGAGAATTAATTGCACAGACACCACAGGGGGGGAGGGGGGAGCTTGTGTTGATCAGTCTCATCAATCCCTACAGGTTTCCATTGCAGAGCCCATCAAGCAAGTAATGCAGCAGAAACATTATAAAAGATTGAATTTACATGAGAAAACACTCACGAACACAACTCTTTAGTCGCAGTCTTGCCGTTTCTGCCACTCCTGCGCCTAGCCTGCTAGAAAGCTTTTAACCGTTCAGCCAGTGGAAAGCTTAGAATGGATGAAGCTTCATAATTTTTCTGGTCAAGAAATTGTGAACCTTCCTCAGTGATGACCGAAGCTGGAAGAAAGTGAAGGATCAGGAGTAGAAAAGATTACGAGTAAGTGTTGATTATAAATAAAACATCAAAGAAGAAAGGGAAAGGAAGGAAGTGAACAAAAGGAGAAGACGACGACGCCTTGGTGTAGACGTCTTGAGGAAGGAGCCTCTTTACTCTTTGGTCATCCCCTCTTAGAAATATAAGTCAAGTCATTTTGTACAAAAGATTCCCTACTTATTTAATAGAAAAGATTGTGAATAAGTGTTGATTAAAAAATTATTTTTAAATAAATTTTAAAGAGACTTAGGAAAAAATCCTCCTAAACAATTAATTCTAAAATGAAACATTCTTCACATATACAACTGAATTTTAACATGTACAACTTTACATATTATTTTTCAATTAATTCTCGATTTTTCACGAATTTTTTTTTCTAAATTTAATAAATTTATGAAAATCAGAACTTCTATCAACGTTAATCGAATGAAGGCCAGCGCTGACCAATTGAAATATTTTTTCAAGAAATATTTGTATTTAAATATCCATATTTTAATACTTATAAATAAATTTTTAAAATTTACAAATTGAAATTCTCAAATTTGTAAGTTAACTTTGTCAAATATTGATATTTTAATATTTATAATTTAAACTTGTTACATTTGAAGTAATTTGTTTTAAAATTAATATTTTAATATTTAGGGCCCAAGTATTCTTTGTTTTAATGAGTTATGAATTTTGAAGTTTGGTTTATGAATCTATAAAGTTTGAATTATGAATCAATTTGTAAAATTTGAAGAATTACTTGTTAACGTACAAAGTTAACTAGTAAATATTAACTATCATAAAACTAGTAAATATTAAATTATATATTTTTATATTTTTCAATTTTAAAAAGTTAGATCCGTAAATCTGCTAAAGTTCAGTTAATTTGGAAATATAAAAAAATTGACTTGCAAATCTTGAATTTCCCTTGTAAATTTGTGATATTTAATCTATAAATATTAAAAAGAATTACTATATGGTTGAAAAAAATACTTAATTGCCGAAAAGTTTTAATAATAAATGAAGAATATAAATTTATTATTTTTTACATCACAATTTGTTATTAAGGGTATTTATAAGACTAGACAGGGGGGTGTGACAGCCTTGTTCCACATCTCATCTCCAAAAAGACTTTGAATAGCAAATCTATCCCACATCTCATGGGAAGAGAATGTGGCGTCCCATTTATTTTTTTGAATATGATAATGGGTTTTATTTTATATTATATTTAAATCAAACTCTTTATATTAATTATGTCAGATTTTTTAATTATATATTGACATATATTCTATCTTTGAAATATTTTTATATAAATATAAATTTACATAAAAGAAGAACATTTGATCACATGTGATTGGAAAACTTGATATAATGGATATAAAGAATTTGATTTAAGTTTTTTTTTTAATTTTTTTTATCTCTTTTATGGATTTGTGAAAACTAAAATGTATAAGTATGAGTTGGACGCGGGATATGAATGATTGAAAATATAATAAAAAATGTAATCATTTTCTTTTATTATTTTTACAATGAAATCTTAATAAAATAAAATAAACAATTAAAACTTGAGCCTTACAATAGATTGGAGGTGAAAATAAAACTTGAACCTAATAAGGGTTCTGATCATAAATGAAAAAATTGGACTTGATTATTATGTAGGAAATAAAAAATCTAAAGATCCAAGGGGGAACCAACTTGAATTTAAATTCAAGGTCATCAAGATCAAAAAGGAATTAAATTCATTTGTCCACACTCAACATTAGTCTAAAGTACTATAAACAAAATTAATAAATATATGAAAATATTATATATTTCTAATATTGTATATGATTGTATCAAAATTATGATAATCTTTTTATACAATTGATATTTATATAAAAATATATTAGTTGTATCTTTTAAAAAATATCAGTTATAGCTTTAAAAGATTCATTTTAGGACAGGATTGTCCAGTTTCCAAAAGATTCAGGATGAGAAGCTCTTCGTTCCGTTCCAACTTTTTCACCTTCCTTGGATATTATATATATATATATATAAGTGACATGTTACAAGTATAATTAATTAATTACCACAAGTCCGAAAGAGCTTGAGCGTAGTTTAGCAATTTCAGGATATTTAATTTTTAATAAGCTTTGTTTGTGAGAATTCTCTATAAATTAATACTATATAAAAAGAATCATAAATTTATGAGATAAAATGAATTTAGATTTAGAATTAAAGTAAATTCTTAATCTAATTATCATCTCTTAGTTTGTATACTTCTCATCTGAAGTAAAAGAACACAGTCCATCGACAATCCATCATCTTAAAAAGCTCACTGCCAAGAAAACTTCTGATACATTAATGGCATACCAAGATAAGGACAGAATAAGCATATTGAAAGAGAATGAATGAGAGAGAGGGAGAGGTTTGATTTGAACCTAAACAAATCCCTAGTTATCGAGGAAACAGTTTGATCTGATTGGTTATCTCAACCCGACATATAGGACACATTGTCAGCATCATCCCACATTCTTCACAAGTCTGCATCAGAACCACACAATTATCATCTCTTAGTTTGTATACTTCTCATCTGAAGTAAAAGAACACACAGTCCATCGACAATCCATCGTCTTAAAAAGCTCACTGCCAAGAAAACTTCTGGTACATTAATGGCATACCAAGATAAGGACAGAATAAGCAGATTGAAAGAGAATGAATGAGAGAGAGAGAGATTTGATTTGAACCTAAACAAATCCCTAGTTATCGAGGAAACAGTTTGATCCGACTGGTTATTTGGACCCGACATATAGGACACATGGTCAGCATCATCCCACATTCTTCACGAGTCTGCATCAGAATCTCACGATTATCATCACTCCCATTAGCCAAAAAAAACATAATCTTTCTTTCTGGTAATGCATGTTTGGTTTCCAGTAGTTTTGATGGTTTCCAACAACATGAAACCAAACTCAAACGTAGAATTATTACCATCTGCCCACATCCAAAGGCTGTGTCCTTTCATCGATCAAACAAACTGCACAATCCTGCATGAAAGTGGAGAGTAAATGATAATTCATTAGAAGCAAAATAAGATTAGCTTTCCCTCTCAAGGTAAGAGTGTCTTGGCCCTGTGGACTAGATTGGGAAGAGAAGTGATTAAGTTATTAGGCAGGTTCACTATTAAAAACATGTGTGTATTAAGCTAATCATGAATACAATCATTGAAAAAGTTAACTAGCATTCATAAATGATAATTTATCATCAGTTTAGTCTATTTTTGGGAAAAAAAAAAAGGATCTGTTGATTTTTTTTTTCATTTAATAAATACCTCATCAACAGCAGAACTTGATGATGCAACTGTGGCAGCATCAAGGGTACCGGCTAATTGTAGTTCTTTTTGTTCAACCTGTGTCATGGCACTTTCTCTAGTCTCCTGACATTCCAGTTTCAGCCACTGCACAAGCTCAAGCCTTTCTTGCAACTCTTGCTTTGCTTTAATCCATTTATTCTAAACACAGAAGGTTACAAACTAATGGTTAGTCACTTAGAGTCTTCAATCCATCCTAAAATATTCTGTGTACACATAATATAGTATTATCATTGCTCTATCAATAACAAAAATCATTAGGTGAGGAGATTTAGTTTGAGAAAAATCTGAAGGCCAAGTATATATGAAAAAACCTAAGGGTAATGTTTGGGAATAGCTTTTTTAAATGATTTTACGCAATCCGAGATAAGAATGTGAGAGAAATTTTATTTCGACTTGCGTAAAAGTACTTTTTAAATGATTGTCAAACAAGCCTTTAAAACAGTCAACCAACACATGGTCTAGCAGGGTAAGACCTTGCTACATCCCTTTGGGTCTAGAGTTTAATTCTTGAAAAAGACACTTGAGTTGGAAGGGGTAATGATGAACCTCAAACTAGATTAGTTGGTTGCTTTGATACTAAATAATAAAATCCAAAAAAAGTGTCAGATATCAGATAATGGCATACTCATCCAGTTCTATTTATAAATCATTTTTAACATATTTTATACACACTAAAGAAAACCTTAAACCGCATTAACTTTACTTTAAAATTTAACAATTTTTCAACTTTATTCCTATTTAATAACTACTATAACATATGAGCGTAAAGTTAACTTAATAAATTAAGGATAAAATTGCTTATTTATATAAAAAATTTAATGAAATGATTTATAAATAAGATTAATAAAATATTCTCTTTCTAGACTATAAATAGAATAAAGGGGTGTAAAAAAGATTCAAGATAGTCAAACTAATATAATGAGTTCATAATGCTAATTTGTTTGAAATTATAAAAATTGGGATGGTGGGGACAAAGTAGTCAGTACCTTAGCAATGTCAGCATCATATCGCTCAGCTTCTCATTGGGCATGCTCTAATCCTTAAGTAGTATCTTCAACTTGTCTCATATTAATTTGTCTTATCTCCAGAATTTGCAGCTGAAACTTCAACTTGTCTCATATTAATTTGTCTTATCTCCAGAATTTGCAACTTCAGCGTTATGATAAACTGGACCTTTTCCTTCAACTCTCCCTTTAACTTCAGCCATTCATTCTAAACAATTCTTTTAAGTACACACAACTATTCTTTACTCAGTTGCACCATGCTGACGCATAATCATTTGAAGAGAGAATTGGTAGCATACAACGGAAAATGTATTTCACTATAAGTAAATAACAGAGATGTCTTTATTCTGTTACCCTCCAGTTTTTAATATAAGACTAAATTTGTATTAAGAATCAGAGGAGTATCATGTTGATACAAGTTCATGTTAGTCAATTCATGATGTTAATTTGTCTGGAATACAATAGGTATAAAATCGACAAAATTAATATCTTAGCAACGTCGGCATCCTGAGCATGTCGAGCATTGGATAATTCTTGACCATTCTTTTCAATTTGTCTCTTGGCCAGTTCTGCCCCATCAGCCTTCTCAAAGTATAAGCCTTTGGACAGTTTTCCCTTCTTCTATCAGCATTCTTTTAAGTAAAGCACATTCACTCTGTAAAGATAGCTAAAGCATTAATAGAAACATAATGGAGTGATACAGTCCAAGTGTCAAATTCATCATCATCAATATTGAAAAATCTTCGGCATTTCTTGTCCTAATTAATTGATTATGCATATTGATCATATTTTATAATGTTTTAATATATTGACAGTGTGAGGTTTTTACAACCTTATGGGTGTCTAAGTTGTGTGAGATCCTTATATATTCATTTTATTTTATAAATGAAAATAAAGACTTCTCCCTCTCTTTTTTTATGTTACAAAATGTTTTTATGTTGTGTGGAGTTTTTAGAATCTCAAAAAAAATGATTATTCTTCTATATGAAATTATAGGAATCTACTTTGTATTAAAAAACATTATGAGAATCTATTTAGGAAGTTTAATCTAAAAATCTTTCAAAAAACATTTTTTTAAATAAAAATAAAAGTGGGTCCTTTTACTAAAGGGAAAATGACCACAAAAATGATATGTGAATTAGCAAAACCTCAAATGTTGCCATAAATTTGCTAAATGACCAATTGGTACCGGTCAGTATTTGGAGTTTTTGAAATTTATGTGAAATGACACAAATACCCCTAATGTATTAAAAATAATAATGAGGCACCTTCACCAGGGCACCACCGCCGACCACTGGAGCTCCAACTACCAGCAGTTGTGTTTTTGACAAAGTGGACTTTTTTTTTTAATTAAATGGGAGCCAAGGTGGTGGAGGTTGGATTTGATCCACCCCACCTTGGTTCCCAAAAAGTTTGATGACCATTGGGCCACCAAACGACTTTGATAATATAATGTGTATAAATATATAACGCATATAAGCAAGTAACGTTTTACATAGTGATAACTCTAATAATGCGAATGACAACATTTGTAAAGGTATTGACAACTTCAATAGCAACACTTACTACATTCAAAAGTGTTGTCATTACATTTGTTGGAGTTGTTAATACCATACGAAAAGTTGTCAATGGGGTCACAGAGGCAGCACAGCGGAAAAGTTGTTAGTAGCATAAGAATATTTGCAATCCCTATAAAAAAGTTGTCAATGGGCTAAAAACACTTGTCAACTCTAATAAACAAAATGACAAATATTTTTCACAAAATTCTTAGTAAAATTTATGGCAACATTTGAGGTTTTGCTAATTCCAATGTTATTTTATTGTCATTTTCCCTTTACTAAAAATACAAATCAATAAAAAACATTTTTAATTGAATTTAATAAAATCTTTTCTTTAAAAATACCAACCAAGTGACACGCCGTTTTACATTAAACTATTGTAGATTTTGATACCTTTAAAAGGTATGTAGACCCTACATTCTTATTCTATGTGAAGTCTCACTTCGTAAATAAATCATTTTCCTTTTTCTTTGTCAATAAATTTTTTTTTTTCACTTTGGTTTATTTTTCTATCCAATTTATTTTCTTAGGTAATTAGGATATTTTAAAAGTCATATTATCTTTAAAAGTCAACTTAAGATAACTATTCTTACTGACAAGTGTTATGGAGTGTCTAACATTTTTTCTATACACAATCGACTCCTATATTTTATCTTGTTTTAATATATCACTTTATTTTTGGGTTTCCAAAATTATTTAAAAATGATTATTCTTCTATATGAAATTATGGGAATCTACTTTGTATCAAAAAAAAAAAAATTATGGGAATCTATTTAGGAAGCTTAATCCAAAAATCTTTCAAGAAACCTTTTTTTATATGAAAATAAAAGTAGGTTCTCTTACTAAAGATACCAATCAATAAAAAACATTTTTAATTGAATTTAATAAAATCTTTTCTTTAAAAATACCAAACAAGTGACACACTTTTCTACATTAAACTACTGTAGGCTTTGATACCTTTAAAAGGCATGTAGACCATACAGTCTTATTCTAATTGAAATCTGACTTTGTAAATAAATCATTTTCCCTTTTCTTTGTCAATAAATTTTTTTCACTTTGGTTTATTTTTCTATCCAATTTATTTTCTTAGGTAATTAGAATATTTTAAAGGTCATATTATTTTTAAAAGTCAACTTAAAGTAACTATTCTCACGTTCAAATGTTATAGAGTATCTAATATTTTCTTGATATACAATCGCTCCTGTACCTAGTTTAAGTATATCACTTTATTTTTGGATTTTTAAAATTATTTAAAAATTTTGATTCCGACTCCTCTTTTTCCTACCTTCTCGGGGAAACGGAAATTTGGATGCGGCACATGCATAACCATGTCTTGCCACCCAAAACCCTTGATCCCTTCTCTGTTACGCCTCTCTGGTTCTATTTCATCCTGTCACTCAAACTCTCTCTCTGCTCTCTTATGCCCAACACATTTTAATATTAAATTGAATTTTCTGAAATGAGTTTTAATAAGTTAAAAGAAAAATTATCTGAATAAATCTGTTTTCTCTTTAAGCTTCAGCGAGAATTCCTTCCAGGGATCCTATTTCATATTTAAGTAATGTTTGGAAGGAGTTCATTTCTGTCCTTTCCAATTCTATACACTTGAAATGTTACTCCATTAAATGTTTAAATGTAGGATATAACTGAGAAGTGAATGTTAATTCTAAATGTTTTCACATATTTATCAATATTTTCTCAATAGCTCTGTTGATATCCCGATATCCCCCAACAATAATCAAGTAGAGGAGAAAGTGAAGGAATTAAGGAATATGATTAGGGTATTTTAGGGAGAAAAAAAAGTCATATTAACTAACTCAACTTATTTTCTTAATCTGATCAAATTAATTAATTAAACCTTACAGTAGGGAACATGAGTGCCATTTTAGTAGAATTCACACACAACAAAGATGTGTTTCTGGTACTCTTTTCACAGGAAAATAAATTTATAGGTCCAAGATTGTTCATTTTGGGTCTAAGATGAAGACATCAATGATTACTTAGACAAATTTTATGTATGAATTGTCAAAACCATTCCAAATTTGTCAAAGCACATGTATTTCATATTGAAGGTAATTCTATTTGAAATATTGTCTAGTATTAAATATGGACATCTCTCCTACTTTGTCGAGAAAAATTCAGATAGAAAAGTTCTCTTGATTCACAACATTACATTAATGCATACAATGTCCTGTGCGTTCCTCTAAAGTCTTCAAGAAGCGAATGGTTGTAGACATATGAGAAGCAGAAGAAATAAAGTCGCATGGGTTATTACATTTGAGACATGTTCGTTCACAAATAGGTCTTACTAGATTGCACTCTCTGATTCCATTATTTGCAGTTATCATCTCCTGGCTTGAGATCCTTCTGATCCGACATAAGTACACAGTCCATCCACATTGCATCATCTTCACATCACACTGGAAAGAAAACTACTGATACATTACTGATATATACAGAGCATGAATAGCATACCCCTTGCCATCAAGGAAACAGTTTGATGCGACAGGTTATATCCTCCCGACAAATAGGACACGTGGACAGTTCCATCCCACACTCTTCACAAGTCTGCATCAGAATCACATATAACTCATCATTCTCATTACACAGAAAAAATCACTGAAACCATTCTTGCAGATTTATTTACCATGTGTCCACATCCAAAGGTCATGTCCTTTTCATTGGTCAGACAAATTGCACAATCCTGCACCACATCATTGTAAATGCAGATTTCCTCTTATTTCAGGCTGAGCCAATTTCCATGCAACAGAAATACCGCCATGCAGTTTACCACTTGATTAATCTTTGGAGAAACTCATTAACAGTAAGTAATAATGCCCTTCGGAAAAGAATAAAAAAATCCATCTTGCCAAAATAACTACTACAATATTTATGAACATAAAGCTCGATGCAAATCATTCATTCCTGGCATTCATTTTAGTCAACAGTCATATTGCATTAGACAAAACTTAAGCAAAGTTCTTTAAAGGGTTAAGGGCCATTTTTGCTTTGAATGTCTTCGAGAAGAATCTCTGGGCATTCGAAAGTTTTTGTTAGATCAATGTTGTTCCGCAAGTTTTAAAAAGGCTTAATGTTGTCCAGAAGTATAAAAATGTAGCAATTTTACCCCAACGTTAGTTGACCCAATCAAACTAATGTGACTCTGCTATGTAGAATATAATACCACCTCATCATCCAATCAAGATGAGTTGGCACTCCAGGAATGTCATTGATATGTCCTTTAGAGTTTTTTGCAATTCTTTTCCGTAAGGTGAGTTCATGAAAATGTTCCTCTCATTTACTATAGCTCTAAATTCTCGCAGTATCATTCTCATTGAATATCAATCTTCGTAAATCTTGCGGATTCCTCTCATTAATGCTTTTTTGTAGCGCCACCTTAACTTAATTGGATGATGAGGTGTCATTATATCCTCTATAACATAGCCACCTCAACTTGATTGGGTCAACTAAATGTCAAAACTAATGATAAACTAGTGATGGGGGCAAAATTGTTATGTTTTTAGACTTTCAGGGCAACATTGAACCTATTTAAAACTTACAAAGGGATATTGCACCCCAAAAAACCTCCGGATACCCAGTGATCGATCACGAAAACTTTTGGGCCAAAAATAACCCTGAACCCTTCTTTAAATGTTTGCTATCAAAATAGCATGTGCAAAACCATTTTTTTCTACATAGCAGATTCCTATGGTGTTTGAGTTGTAAATTTTAAATGAAGAACCTGAAGGTAGAAACTCGAAAATTACAATTAAATTTTGTTGTGGCAGATTGAATTCATCATTTCATCCTTGTTCAAAAGTTGTAAATGTTAAAGACACAATGATTTAATTCAAACCAATCAGAAAAATGCTTCTCATGACTTCCAATTAAGGAAAAAAAAAACTCCCAAGTAAGCTAGGTCCACATATAGCGGGGAAGAATTAACACTCAAAATCAGCAAAATATTCATAATCAGTTGAAGATTTGATTTCCTTCTCTAGAAGTGTCTTGCCTAAGGAGCAGTTGGGATAAGAAGTGAAGTTATCAGGTAATATTTAAAATTACATATATTAACCTAATCATGAATGAACAATTAAGCGTGGTGCGTGTGAATTTCATTGAAAAAGTTAACTAGCATACTTATATAATAATGGGTGATCAGTCTTGTCTGTTTCTGTAAAGAGAATCTGTTTAACACATATTTCTTTTTTGGATTTAATTACCCGGGCAACAGCAGAACTCGAGGATGCAGCTGTGACGGCATTAAGGGCATCAGCTAACTCAAGTTCCTTTTCTTCAACATGTCTCTTGGCCCTTTCGCTAGTCTCCAGACATTCGAGCTTTAGCTCCTCAATCAGCTCCAGCTTTTCTTGCAGATCTTTCTTCACTTCAACACATTCGTTCTAAACATAAAATGTTACAAATTCATGGTCGCTTGGATCCTATAATATATCCTAAAATATTCTTTATGTGCGCATCATATGTTATTATAAGTGCTCTATGAGTAGTCAGTACCTGAGCAATGTCAGCATCATTTCGAGCATGCTCAGTTTCTATTCGAGCATCCTCTAACCCTTGAATTATCTCTTCAACTTGTCTCTCAGCAATTTGTCTTGTCTCCTCAATTTCCAACTCTAGCATTTTGACAAGCTCTTCCTTTTCCTTCAACTCTCTCTTCACCTTA